>NW_020870298.1:159618-164618 GCF_003789085.1 Penaeus vannamei
TACTAGTGAATAGTCATTGTCATTGAGGGACTTTTTAACTGTGTTTAGGTAATGTTATGTCTAGTGAGGATCCATACTACTCTTTTTCACATGGTGTTACTAATGATGAAGAACCTCTGTTGTGAGTGTGGGGTTGTAGGATGAAACACTTCAGCTATCTATGGTATTGTATGAACTGTCTTCAGAAATTGCAACAGATCAGAAAAAAGTTTAGATACATTGGATTTTGGTGTTAAAAGTATCAGTTTCATGTCATGAAATGAAATTTCCTTGTGATTGTTTTCTTTTTTTTTCTAGAAATTACTAAGATCTTACTATTATGGATACTAGTGTAACTTGCAGATATTTTGACACAAGTCAGTTGATAAGGAGTAATGATGTAGCATGCATAGTGTCATTACCCACCACTGTATTGGCTTTGGTAGAGGGACATTGTAGATGTGTGCATGGTACTTTTATCCAGTATTGCTATGGCAACACCAGGGGGCTAAAGCTTGGGAGACTTAGCATTTGTGTCATTGTCACCTACCCTTGTGGATGCCACGGTGCATGAGGGAGAGACCATGTATCTTGACACAAAGCATTGTTACCTGCCAGTGTCATGGTCAAGGTGGAATGAATGGAGAGTCTGTGAGAGTGCTGTAGCATGTGTTATATCATTGAATGCTAGAATTGAAGCACAGTGAAATCTGATCCTTTGTTACACAGCATTACCCATGAAAGTGTTTTTACAAACAATAGGCATGTAAACAGCCAGTGTCCCTACACAAAAAGATTATTTTAATAACATGATATATTTCCAAATGAAGAAGTAGCATGGATTTAAGATACTTTAAAAGCTTGTCATCGAAGACAACATTGTTTTAAAATGGTAAATGTTACATTGTGAGATTCATTTACAGCCACTTGCAAAGTTGTTTCATAAAAGGAAGTGCATTGTGCAAACCCTGTAACACTATTTCTTTTATTGTGTTCAGTGAAAGCACCTTGAGCCTCTAACATGTGTAAATAACTGCATATGGCTATTGGCTATAAAGGGGTACTATTTAGGTCAGATACTCCCAGAGTCCACTGTACAGTTATTGGGCACAACTAGAGCCCATGCACAGTGTTGTAAGTGCAGAGTTCTCTTACAAATAGGCCTATATTTTTAATTCCAATTGAGTTATTTTAGACTTCATTTTTGTCATTTATTTAGATATCATTTTGATTTTGCATGGATGAGTGTGTATATGTATATGTATAGGTATGTAAGTAATATCTGTATACATGTACTGATAATAAGCACGTACACTGTTATAAATGGATTTATATATGCCAAAAGAACTGAAGAAATTGATCACGAAGATGTCTATGTATCTAATACATGCATACACATACCCGCATGCACTCCCTCCACATGACCCCCCCCCTCACATACATACACATATTCTTAATTATACATATGCATACAGGCATGTTTGTAGGCTGATTACACCCTATATATCAATGAGTATACACATAAATGTGTATGTATTTATTATTGGTATTTGTATATATTTATATAGATATATATATACTGTATATATACATTGTGTACACCTTTATAGATATGTACTCATCTTAAGTTTCATTTGTTTTCTCTTTATATTCATCTCTTTCTTTGTGCATTCTCAGTCTTTTAGGTTTTCTCTTTTATTATACTGCCGTATGCATGAGCGTCATTTTGCTTGTTTTTTCTCTTGAAACTACTTAAATTATAAAGTGTTTTTGTCCTTTTTATGTTACCATCTTCACACACTCTTAAACATAACAGTTTGAGGTTAACTACCCTGTTTCATGCAGACTGAATTGACCTAATGGGAATATTTTATAACTACTCTTTTTTATAATTGCAAGACATCTTTGTAAACACTGGAATCTACAAAGCTAATTGTGGGATGTGTCCTCTTACCCCTGCAGTTCACAAGGTAAATGATAACAATTGTAGAATTGCCGCAGTAAAAGCCTTTAGAGCCTTTCATTTATTCAAAGCATAGATTGGTGTATATGTATTTTTGGTTGTTTAATAAGTATTATGTAAAAAAATCAGTCTTTTGCAAGGGAATGGATGTCATTTTTATTTTGCATACTCAAAGCTCTGAGGCTTGGATAAACTGGTTCTGATAAAAAATAATTGTATACTTGTACAGTGAATGTACAATTCCTTTAGACCTTTTTAGGAGTTTGTAGCTTGTGAGCACGTACAAGTTACCTACAAGCTTTGATTTTTATATCAAGGGATTGGTATACAGAAAATACCTGGTACTGCCATAGTTAGGGACTAATTCATTAGTAGTATAGAGGTCTTCACGGGCAGAGCATTTTGGTTTTAATAGGAGGAACTGTCATTCTAGTCTGTGTTTATAGGAACTTTGAATTTATGTCGCTATGTTGGATAATCACTGGATTGCAATGATTTTTTTAGATGCAACCAGAAATATAGCTGCTCAGATTTTGAAGAATACAATGTCCATGTAGATTGTTATTGGTGGTTCAGTCTTCTTTGTCCTCCTCATTTTATGAACTGTGCTTTTTCACCAAGACTCGAACCTGCTGCGGTATTTATTTAGACCTATTCAGGTGAAGATTTCAGGGGCAGGAAGTAGAATCATGAGCATGGTTATTACAAGACAGAGACTGTAATAACAATGCCAGTATTACTTCAAATCTCCAAGAATTGCCTAAAACCTTGATGTGATCTGTTTAATGGATTAGAAATATTGAATTAAGTGGTTTTCATGTGTTTTCAATCATCCTAGGAATTACTAGGAATTTGTATATGTGTTCAACATTTTAATGGTATCCAAAATCTAGTTGGCATGGGTTTGAGTACAATATGCAGATTATGATAAATGCTTGATAAATTTGAGTTATACTTTTTTCAAATATGGTATTGCCAAGGAATGATAATGTGATGCATATCCAGTGTTTACTGATCGCAGTTGTGAAGTATAACGAGGTCGCCAGATAGCAGTAACATATATAGATATTTGAACCAGATTTATAGTAATCATTGACAGCAGACAATAGCTTTCTGCGAAGCTTTATAAGCAGTAGAAAATATGCTTGCCAAGATTTATTTTCTATACTTTTGAGTATTTGCAATGATTGCTATAAAATTGCAGTTTTAAGTAAAATGGAACTCGCTAAGAATTAGTGGTAATCATTGATTTGATGATCGCCATATTACACATCAAGACAATACAAATGTAGGCTAGACATATTGTGTACAGTATTGTATCTTGTCAGTGACTCCTAAATGTATTTGTATGTAATCATTTCAGTCTGCATGGAAGGTACTGCATTACATCACCTTATAGACAGTCATCAGACAGCAATGTCAGCATTTATAAAAGTTGTGGTTTCTCGCCACTAGTTTTATGTGCAGAACAGATCATTTAACATTTCACTTCATGGTACAAAGTCATTTATAGCTTATTTCAGTCATTTTATTATTTTGTAAGTTTAATCTTTTTATTTGTTGTTTTTTGTCTTCAGAACAGTTTATAATTTGATAAATGTATTTAGAGTATGGCAGTACAGCCACAGAATTTTATGGAATTCCTTTCTTAACAGATAAAGATTACCAAAGCCAGTGTAATGGAAGTAAATATTTTCAGGGTTTGTACACTAGTAATAATTGTATGTTTGAAAGATGTATAAGGGTTACAGTGACAAAAGAAATCATGACAGACTCCAAGTAAAGACCCTGTAGTAGCATGTTGAGCGCTGCACGAGGTATGGAGCATCTCATACTGAAGGAGCTATCATTCCCACCTGGGAGAGGTAGTCCTGCTAGGTAGTCCTGCCAAGTAGTTGAGAAAAGAAAACTACTTGCTAGCTGGCAGCACCCCCCTCCTCCCTTGCACCAAGAGTACCAACCACAGGTGTGTTTGTAAAGAACTGACACCTGGGCAAGGTGAGGTACCAAGTAAGCTAGTGACGGGCCTTCTTGTAAGCTCTAGTGTAGCACAGGAATTGAAAGTTGATTTTATGTAAAGTTTTCAAAGATCAAAAAAAAAAAAAAAAAAAAAAAAAAAAGTGACAACAAATCAAAGGCTTAGTAATCAGCAGTCAGTTTCTGTGATTATCAGGGGTTATGAAAACGTGTGATTGTCACAAACGGCGTGCAGGCTTGCCTCGCACAGGTGTCTTGAATGTGTAGTGTTGACCCCTCTCACCTCCCACCAGCATTCCTTTTGTCCTCATTAGTCCAGAATTATGTTTTGTAAATCACTTTCAATTAATTAATGTCAATCTACTCATACTGTGCTATTTGGAAACCTGTCTCCCTTAGTCTTGCATTTGAATTTAGTGTGTTACCTGGGTACTAAATATACAGTATATTTTTTATAACCTGCCTTTATATTTTTGGATCATTTTGCATGAATGTCTGATTTCTAGTACGCTCTATCACTCCAATATCTCTTGTTTAATTTTGACATTTTAAGTTCGAAACTGACGCCATCATTCGTAGATTTTGGAGATAATTAATCTCACTTTGTCATTTTCAACTCTGACTTCTGCATAGTATCTGGTTCTGTATTTCATGATAGCGTGTCTGGAGATCGTTTCTTGTGACTGAAAGATTTCATAATTTCTGGTTTCCCTTTCCAACCCTCGCCCCGTGACCCCCAAAACCCCCTGGGAGAAGTTTGCCATGACATCACTATCTCTGTAACTGTCAGTTTTTTGCACGTGTCACTTCTTCACATCATCTGTCAATTTTTGTTTCTCTTTCCATTTCCGTCTTTGCCTTTCTCTCTTCCTCTGGCTCACTTTTGGTCCTTGTCACTTTCCGATTTATTTCCTTATGCATTCCACACCCATTCTTTCTGGACGTCATAGCCATCCGTTTCGAATTTGCTTCTATTCTCACACCTCTCGAATCTCTGTCCCCTCCCTTCCCCTCTCCTCTCCCTTCCCCACCCATCTTTTCCCTCCCTTCTCCTCTTCGTCCTCCCTTCCCTCCTCTTCGC
>NW_020870298.1:167118-174618 GCF_003789085.1 Penaeus vannamei
TTGTTACCGTAGATGGCTTAGGAGGTGGAGACTGATGCCTAACACAAGGGATCTCCCTCACTTTGGGCCTCAGCCCTCATCTCAACCAATTTTGCATGGACTTTTCTTCTCCCTCTTTCCATTTTTCTTATCTCTCCCAACTCCTTCCTTTGTCCAGTTCCTAAGGTATGGAAGCCGTATTTGAAAAGAAAAGCTGACATTGTGCCACTCAGGAACGGCCTGAGAACGCCATGGGTATGCTATTCCCTTATAGTTGTCTATCCCTGCTACTTCCTTCTCCTCAGTGCCTATCACATCAATCCAATCCAAATCAACCTTCTAGGACAACACTCAATCTCCAGGACACATTCCTCCACTCCCAACATCTTCCACCCCATCAATCTTCTTCATCAACTACCCCATCTTCCATTATTACTACTCTGCAGCCTTAGTGTTCACCTCTATGCAGTACTACTTCTTTTAACACTACCAATTTTCTACTATCCCCATCTCTACAAACCTCTGGAATACTCTTCAGCTCAGCTAGATGGGATCGTTTCTTGTAATCCCTCCACAGTCCCTTACTCTTAATGACCAATCGTTCCTACCTTGTCACACTTACAGCTGAATCCCATTCTATAGTGCTATCAACCCTAACTGTCTTCCCTGGCAAACCCATTCCAGCCTAGCCTCGTCTCTCCCTTAATATTTGCACCGATATTGTCTCCATCTCCCCGAGAAACTGTCCAATCTATAACAAGGATTGGTCAGATTGTGGAAAAAAAATCGTTTGCCTCGTGGACTACGATGCAGTATTAGTATAATGCTACGCCATTCCCCGTAGAGGCCGCCGTAAGGCAATATTTTGCCAAGATTGTTTTCAGCAGACATAATCTCCCCTTTAATATTTATATGGGAAAAAATCCTTCCCTGTCCGACTACATCAGCCTCTTCATTATCAATGTTAGAATTGTTGGCATCTAGGCCATCCTGCCAGACACTGTTAAATGCTTTACTCAATCCTCACCTCCATCAATCTCTCCCTCCACCCCTCAATCCTCTGTTCCCTCTTCTCCCCTTCATGAGAATACCTTTGTTTTTCATACCTCCCTAGGCAATTCCACTTCAGAAACTCTCGAAAACATTCAAAACTATGTAATGACGATCCAATATAACAGGACTACATCCCATCTATCTTCCAATTTCTCTGTTCCCATTCCTACTACACTCAGAGTAACTACCGACATCAATCCTCCTCTTACTCATGTCCCCCCTACACTCCTTCCTCCCACTCTTTCTCACCACCTCAATACCACAAAAAACTACGACGACAAAGCAAAGTACATGCCTCCCCCCCAACACAAAAAAGGAAAAAAAGAAGAAAAAAAGAGAAGGTAACAAGGTACGAGTGTGTCCTTGTTTTCCCTTGAAGTCCTCGCCACTCAACATTCACTGTTCACTTCTTTTCTTCGATATAAGTCCACTGGACCTTTCTCTACAAGGAAAATTGTGCAGATCTCGCGGTAAAGTGGCGATGTTCCGTAGTAGAATTCATCTCTAACAGAAAGGTCAAGATGGTGACGCGACTTCCGTAACTAAAAAGATGGTTCATGAATTCTATACCAGATGCTGCATGCGGTTTGCATGAGGAAGTATCGGCTCTTCTGGCAGGAAATGGAATCCCAGACTGAACGTCCGCCGTTTCTTCAGACCCTTTTTCAGTGCCTTCAAAGTATTCAAAATTCATGAAGATTCATAGCTAATGATAGGCTTAACTGAACATGATCTGAATTTTGAGCGAATAGAGAAAGTAGTTTTTTAGAAGAGGTTTAGAGCTTGCTCGTCCGTTCATGTGATGCCTGTCGAGCACTGTATGGCGACGAAAAAGGTTGATGGCTGCAACTAATTCTGGGCCTTCCAATAAATGAGAGTATTTTTAAACAGAATTTTAAAAATTTATTTCGTTTTTGTTGATACACGGAATTCAACGTTGCAATTTTTTTTTGTAAGGCCCTTGGCACTGCTTCTCTCAGAGAGACGTTAGATATCTTGGTGAAAGGTCTTTGACAGAAAGGAAATAAGAAAAAAATATAACAGCCTCGAATTGATAAGGTTAGACCTCTGAAGAGACGGAAAGGCAATGGGCTGCAAGTTGATTATGTCTCGCCTTTGCGTTCTTATTTTGGTAACTTCATAACCAGCGCTGGAAGACTGAAGGGGGAAAAAAGCTATAAAAGGGTTGATTGAAAGAGAGAACTATGAGTTCGATGAATCATTATGTTTGAATTTGTTGTTAAAGACACTTAAAATCACTTAGCGTGCAAATATTCTGTAATACCAACATCCAGTTTACATTAAAATCTTTCATTAGACATTCATCTAATCCTGAAAAAGTAAATAAAATAACCAAAGAAAATGGATGAATATGCGCAGAAAAAAAAACACGAATGCGAGCCAATACGTAAGTGAACATTCCTCCAGACACTTCCTTCCTCTGTCGCCATCACCCTGCCTCCCTCGGACCTCGTCGGTGATTTCACATATAATTTCTAGGCAGTGACCTATCAGCGGTCATTCGTCCATCCTCCTCCAAGGGTACAGGGTCACACCGCGCCACTCACCCGCACGGGGCTCTCTCTCCCTCGCCCAACACTGCCGTTTAACCTGAAGAAGATCGAAGCTAAGTGCCCGTATTTTCCTGTGCGCCGAAAATCTCAGTTTCATTAGAAGTGCAGCTGGATTCATGCCTCATATTTAGAGAGAGAGAGAGAGAGAGAAAACAAAAACAAATGGTCGTTCAGTAAGAATGATTGTTGTATGGTGTGTAAAAGTAAAAAGAGACGTTTTTTTCAGCGGATTTAGATTGGCGATGGAGACTCAAAGCGGAATAATGCACGATTTGTTCATATGATATATATATATACTACGACCTTTCTTTGGGGTTTGATTGTGCAGAGCAATGGGGAGAGAGGTAAACAGTTAAAGTCGTTTTTACTCATTTCGGAGAGTTTACGCACTGCCGGAATGAAGATAATTGTCATACTACGTTCACTAGCATTCTAATTCAAGTTTTTTTTATACTCACTTCACTCCTTTCTATGTGTATGTGTAATGTGTACTGTTAATTTTATCACGCAGATGTCTTCACAGCTGCTCAGCGCTTTCATCATCATTCTTATTATCATATTTATCATTTTTACTGAATTGATAATATTATATGTAATGGTAATATTATTTTTCGTAAACTAGATAAAGAAAATATAATTCTTGGACTCAAATAAACAGAGAAACGGAACTTGGAAACGAAAATTAGCCATGATTCCCGTGAATGCCTTCAGACCTCATATTTTGGACTACGCATCTTAATACGATAATGCGATCTCCATGTTTTGGGATATATCATATGCCGATTTCTCCCTCTTGACTTTGGCGCCATATTTTCTACCATCTTCCACTTTTAAAGAACATAATCATGTATCCTTTCCTTTTCGTAAAGAGAATAGCGTGTTTTCTACTGTTTACTTGTAATTAAGACCTAGTAATCAGATGAAATCTCTTCGAGTGATAGATTGTATAAATCGAATTCCATACTTAGCACTGATACTCCAGCCTTAAAATCACAATAATTTTTCCACAGGGGGCTAAGATGGTCTGGAACTTGTGTCTTAAAAATCCTCCTCATCCACCCACTCATTCCAGTGACTTTAAATATAATCTCTGGGCAGCGACCCGCCATCAGCCATCCCTGTATCATTCCCTGTAGAGTGATATCACGTGATCAACTTGGGGAAATAAAGATTCAAATGCTTTATCTGCCGTGATTATTAAAAATGGTTGCTGCTAATTTGGGGAGGGTATGGTATGCATGTATACATATTTTTAAGGCAAACTGATCGAATATGGAATAAATTTCCACAAACGACGATGGCGGAAGCAGATGCCATCATTCACAAACGGGCCAAAACCTTTTACAACTCAGCTTCTTTGATCTCTGAACCCTCCGCTAATTGCGATCTTGGTCTCGGATCCTAATTTCCGAGGTAATCAGCATTGAATTCCATATCGTTCTCATTGGCTCGGTTCTAGATCCTCTTGAAGCTTGTCCCTCCTTCACCATTCATTAGAATTAATGTTAGATTTATCCTTGTATCGTTTGTGATGTTCTTCTTGAGCATGTAATACCGTCATTTAGGTCCTCAATTATGAATAGAAGCTTGTGGCATCAATAATCATCATTTTTGTGGGCGATTTTTTTTAACTCACCATTCCGGTCTTTAAATTTGTAGAAACATAGTAATATTACATGGTCAATTTAGGTAAATAAAAATTCAAATGTTTTATCTGCCGTGATTATTAAAATTGGTTACTGTTATTTTGCGAATGGAATGACATGCAAACTGATCGAATAAATGGCATTACTGTATCTATCAATTGTATAGCTCATGCGAGTTTATAATTACGAAAACCCTCCCCTTCATAGTTTTGTCTTTGAGTAATCTGGTATCATTTCTATTATTTTGTTGTAGAAGTTTCCTAACAGATATATTCAGAACAATTACTTTTCATTTGTTATCATTAGTTTCATCATCAGCAGCATAATCCGCTTCATTGTCACTATTGTTATTATTACTGTGATTGCTGCTGTAGATGTTGATATCGTTATTATTATTTGTATTGTTATTATTATTATGATTATCATTATTATTGTTATCATTAATATTATCACTATAATTATCATCATAATAATCGTTTTTGCTATTACCATTAATACCATCATTATTACTATCATTCCTCCTATTATGATAATAATTGTTTATACTGTCAAAACCATTGTCATCATTAGCACTTACTAAACAAATTCTTATTATAATTGTTGATAGTTCATCACGGTTGCCATGCAAGTGCAACACGCACTGTAATTAACTGACAACTTTTACAAAAATGCAATTGCATTAACAGGCTTTTGTCAACGGGGGACAGTAACAAAAGTCAACGCATTAAACATGCAGACGCTCCTGGTTCATTTTACTGCTCTGATCCTTTTTGAATATATTTTATACATGCATATCATTCAAACTCACTTTTTTATACCAAGATGTATATAATATATATATAATATTATATATATATATATATATATATATATATATAAATATATATATATATATATATATATATATATATATATATATATATATATATTATAATATATATATACACACACACAACACACACACACCACACACCACACACACACACACACACCACACACAACACACACACACACACACACACACACACATCACACACCACAACAACACACACACACACACACACACACACACACACACACACACACACACACACAGACACACACACACACAACACACACACCACAACACACACACACACACACACACACACACACACACACACACACACAGCAGATATATATATAATATAATATATATATATATATATATATATATATATATATATATATATATATATATATAATGTATGCATAAATATGTATATAGATAGATAGATGTATAAATATAAAGAACTAACTACCTATACAGATAGATAAAGAAAGAGGACAGAAGACTAGAACTGCATGAACTCAAATCCTTCATCTTAAACCAGCACAAAGCAAAGTTCACAGACAACAGTAATTCTCTACAGCTGAGTGAAGAGGCCTTCCGCACCCATGCACCTAATCACACAGAGAGAAGAGAGAGGGAGAAAGAGAGAGAGAGAGAGAGAGAGAGAGAGAGAGAGAGAGAGAGAGAGAGAGAGAGAGAGAGAGAGAGAGAGAGAGAGAGAGAGAGAGAGAGAGAGAGAGAAGATAGAGATAGAAATGGAGATAGAGATAGAGATAGAGAGAGAAAGAAAGAAAGAGGGGGGAGAAGGAGAGAGAGGAGAGAGAGGAAGAGAGAGAGAGAGAGAGAGAGAGAGAGAGAGAGAGAGAGAGAGAGAGAGAGAGAGAGAGAGAGAGAGAGAGAGAGAGAGAGAGACAGAGAGAGAGAAGAAAGAAAGAAAGAAAGAAAGAGAGATGGGGTGAAGAAGGAGAGAGAGACCAAAGCAAACACCGGAGCTATACTCCTCGCGATCTGGAGATTAGAAATTGCGATCCCGAAAAAAAGAAAGAACTCTTACAATCGTCTATGCCGGAGCGTCCTGGAGCGCCCCCGAACCCCCAGGGGGAAAGCAGGAAAACGAATAATAAGACCAGCAAGCACACCCGCGCCTGCCAAACGCGAGGGAAGCCCATAAAGAGAGAGGCGATAGCGTCGGAGGATGTTACAAATAAATCTCTGTTGATGGCGACAGTAAAGAACTATCGAAAGTTGCATGAGGCCGTCTCGATGGAAGGGCCTGTGTACAAAAGTGTGTGTGGGGGAGATAGATAGGATGAAGAGAGAGGAGAGAGAGAGAGGGAGGGAGGAGGAGAGGGAGGAGGAGGAGAGGGAGGAGGGAGGGAGGGAGGGAGGGAGGAGGGGGGAGAGGAAGGGAGGAGGGGGGAGAGGGGGGAGGAGGGGGGAGAGGGAGGGGGAGGGGGGAAGGGAGGGGGAGGGAGGGAGGGAGGGGAGAGAGGGAAGAGAGGAAGAGGGAGGGAGGAGGGAGGGAGGGAGGGAGGGGGAGGGAGGGAGGGAGGGAGGGAGGAGAGGGAGAGAGAGAGAGAGAGAGAGAGAGAGAGAGAGAGAGAGAGAGAGAGGAGAGAGAGAGAGAGAGAGAGAGAGAGAGAGAGAGAGAGAGAGAGAGAGGGAGAGGGAGAGGGAGGGAGGGAGAGAGAGGGAGGGAAAGGGAGGGAGGGAGGGAGGGGAGGGAGGGAGGAGGGGGAGAGGGAGAGGTAGAGGGAGAGGGAGAGGGAGAGGGAGAGGGAGAGGAGAGGAGAGGGGAGAGAGAGGGAGAGGAGGGAAGAGAGAAGAGAGAAAGAAGAAAGAGAAAGGAAGAAAAGAAAGAAAGAGAAAGGAGAGAGAAAAGAAAGAAGAACAACAAAAAAAAAAAAAAAAAGAAAAGAAAAAAAAAGAAAAAGATGGAGAAGAGACGAAATGAAACTTGGTTCTCCGATCACCTATTTCTCCCCGAGGTGTTCTTGTCACGCCACCTGGATGGCGTGGAGAGAAGCGTTGTCGTGTCATGGCTTTCCGGTCAATCAAGCCAAGAGACCATGAAACCAGCCATGACTCCGGCAGATTGGTATCTTGGCCCGCGAGACCAATGAACAGAATAGTTAACAATGGATGGGAAAGAAGGAGGGAGGGGGGAGGATGGGAGGGAAGGAGGGGGAGGGAGGAGAGGGAGGGAGGAGGGAGGGGAGGGAGGAGGAGGGAGGGAGGAGGAGGGAGGGAGGGAGGAAGGAGGGAAGGAAGGGGGGGGGAGGGAGAGGGAGGGGGGGAGGGAGAGGAGGGAGGGAGAGAGAGAGACATATAGATAGACAGATAGGTAGATAGGTAGAGACAAAGTTAGAAAAGTTAATAGATAGATAAAGTGGTAAATAAATCGAAAGATTTAAGA
>NW_020870298.1:194618-199618 GCF_003789085.1 Penaeus vannamei
ATTCTATTTTGTTATCCGGTGATTGGTGAAAATATAAGTGAATCATAAAGTGGCTTTATACTCCCTACTTTGCATACTTACTTTATATTACTAAAAATCTACAATACTTTAAAAAGGGAATCTAAAAGAAAATGATAAATGATAGAAAGTTGTGTACAATAAGATTAATATAACATAGTAAAATAACACGTGGAACATAATAAGTGATGATTAATTAGTAATTATAACAAGGCTTGAAAAGAAGAACTAGTATATAAATATCTAATTACTAGTATATAAATTACTAATGATTGATAAATCATTGTTAATATTACCGTTAAGATAAACAAGCAGGAGATATTACAGCAGCATATAAGAACATACGTACTTCTGAGTGGACTATGAGCTTGGAATTAAGAGAAACAAAAGTATATTTATATTGTATTACGCTTGACACCAAATCATATCAACCTAGATTGGGTTCTGTTATGCGCCCTGTTCTGCAACAACCGGTGTCATTGTTAAAGAACGAAAGCTACGTAACAAAATTGGGGGCCTGACCGGGATACTTTTGTTTCATTAAGTATAATAATAAAGATGCTATATCATGTAAATGATTGCTGAAATACATTTATTATAACTTTGTAAAGGTGGGAGTAATATTTTCAAGATGCCTTTTGACGTGGAACAATTCTTCGAGTCTCCTACAGTGGAGGCTCTGATGGATTTGAGAAAGACTGATTTGATAAAAGTTGCTGAAAAGATTGAATTTAGTGTAAGGAGAGGTTCATTTAAATTTCAGATTAGGAATGAGTTGATTAAGTATATGGTAGATGATGGGTTATTAGATGACAGCGCACTTGAATACGTAGAAAATGACAGCGATATGGTTAGGATAAAAGAGCTTGAGCTACAGAACGAATACCGAATGCGTGAGTTAGAAGTGCGTCAGAGAGAGAACGAGTGTCGTATGCGTGAACTAGACATAGAGAGAGAAATCAAATTAAAGGAGTTAGAGCTCAGAGGGCCTCACCCGCTGCTGTGCCGTTTAACATAACTGCTAACGCAAAATTGGTTCCCCCATTTCAAGAGAATGCTGTTGACAATTACTTTCGATATTTTGAGAAAATAGCAATTAGTTCTGATTGGCCAAAAGAACAATGGACGGTACTGCTTCAATCTGTCCTCACTGGTAAAGCTCAAGAAATTTACATGTCAATGTCCGTGACGGATTCTCGTGACTATGATAAAGTAAAGACGGCTGTGTTAAAGGGATACGAGTTGGTGCCGGAGGCCTACCGCTTAAAGTTCCGTAATCTGCGGAAAAGGGACAATCAGAGCTTTTTAGATTTTGCCAGAGAGAAAGATGGCTTGCTTGCTCGTTGGTGTGAGAGTGAGAAAGTAGATAATGATTGTGATAAACTATATCAACTGATTCTTGTAGAAGAATTTAAGAAATGTCTACCTGACCGCATTAAGATGTATTTAAATGAAAACAGGGTAAAGGTGTTAGATGAAGCTGCCAGAATGGCAGAGGATTATGCTTTGATCCACAGAAATGTTGAGGGTCCAAAAGTACTGTAAAACCCACCCACTCCCCTGACAGGTAAGAATGAATTTAAAGGTGATAAGAGAGAGACCGCCAGTCCTGGTCATAACTCCAGTTATGATAAAAAGAAATCAGTTAGATGCTTTAATTGCAAGTTGTTGGGTCATACTATCAGCAATTGCTGGTTCTTAAAAGAGAAGTCCAAGGACGTTCCCGTAGCTCTTGCCAGTACTAGATTTAAGGATGTAAAAAGTCCAGTAGAAGTCAATTTGCTTTCTGATACAGATAGATTTAGAAATGTAAGTGATGAATTCAAGCCGTTTTGCTCAGAAGGAAGTGTATCCCTGGTTGGTGATGAAAGTGGTGAAAAGCCTATCGTAATATTAAGAGATACAGCGGCGTTACAGTCACTGCTCTTGGAAGGTGTATTGCCACTAGCGGGGAAGACTTCGGACGCGAGTGTCGTCATAGCCGGTATTGAGTGTGGGCATCTGATTGCCCCGTTACATAAGGTTCATCTCAAATCTCATTTCTGTGATAAAGAAGTAACTGTGGGAGTGGTACCTAAATTACCCATAGAAGGTGTATCATTTATATTGGCAAATGACTTGGCAGGAGAGAAGGTATTTGCTAAACCCCAAATTAATGTAGCAATTCTAAGTACTCCAGACATAAACGACGGTGAACAGCTTGCAAGAAGACATGGGCATGTTCCCTGCCTGCGCGGTCACGAGGACCATGCGGGAGGCAAGGCGTGTCGGGCACGACCTTCCCACGGTAGCTCGTGCGAGTCAGTGCGTACGTAATAAGGACAAGGTATGTGGTAATGGAAATGACGTGAGAGGTGACGAAAGAACTTCATTGCTATGCCACGAGACTGATGCTGGTGACGACAAGCTAAGTGTCTTCCCCGTTGATAAAGGGAAGCTTATAGATCAGCAAAAATGTGACGCAGAATTGTGTAAGATTGCTGAATTAGCTGGGTCAGAAACTGATGCGTCAGATATACCTGCAGCTTATTATAAAAAAGGTGGCGTCTTGATGAGAAAATGGAGGCCTCGTCACGTGGGCGCGGGAGACGAGTGGCACGTGGTACACCAGGTCGTTGTCCCAGCACCTTACAGGTCACAGATCCTGAGTCTTGCTCACGATTCACCATTGTCGGGTCATATGGGTATTAACAAAACATGCAGAAAAATAATGAACCATTTCTATTGGCCGGGGTTACGTAGAGATGTTGTGAATTATTGTAAATCGTGTCATCAGTGCCAGGTCGTGGGAAAGCCTAACCAGAAGATCCCTGTAGCGCCTTTATATCCGATTCCTGTGATCTCTGAGCCTTTTAGTCACGTAATTATAGACTGTGTTGGCCCGCTTCCCAAGACAAAATCCGGTAATAATTACCTCCTCACCATCATGTGTTCTTCCACTCGATATCCTGAGGCGATCCCGTTGCGTAAGATCAGTAGCAAGGCAATAATCAAAGAACTCACGAAATTTTTCTGTACATACGGGTTACCGAGGGTGATCCAGTCCGACCAAGGCAGTAACTTCCTCTCTAAGGCGTTCCAGGCAGCCATGCGACGGATGGGCGTACGACATCAAGTGTCAAGCGCCTACCACCCAGAGTCGCAGGGCGCGCTGGAGAGATTCCACCAGACGTTGAAAAACATGGTCCGCATTTACTGTCATGAGACGGATGACCAGTGGGATGAAATGGTTCCGCTGTTGTTGTTTGCTGCTAGAGAGTGTGTGCAGGATACTCTGGGTTTAGCCCATTTGAGCTTGTGTTCGGCCATGAGGTAAGAGGTCCACTAAAGATGTTGAAAGAAAGATGGTTAGATGATGATAATAGGTCTGATATATTGAACCATGTAATGGACTTTAGATTAAAACTCCACAGAGTATGTGAACTGGCAAGAGCGAACCTCGGTGAGGCCCAGAGACGGATGAAGACGCGGTACGACAGAGATGCTCAGTCACGATCCTTTTCACCTGGAGAAAGAGTACTGGTCTTCCTTCCCGTCCCTGGGCAGTCACTGAAGGCGCGTTATTTTGGACCATGTACCGTGGAGAAAAAGCTAAGTGACCTGAATTATGTAATTCAGACTCCCGGTAAGCGTAAACAGTCACGACTTTGCCATATTAATCAGATTAAGAAATATGTAGAACGCAATAAACGGCCTATAGAAGAATGTAAGGATGGCAATGCAGTCATGGTGAATGTGATGAATGTTATTAATGATGGCGAGAAAGATGAAGATCCCCTTGTTGATGTGCCTCACTCTAAATTAATGAATTCAGATATTCTTAATAATCTAAAAAATAAGTTTTCTCATCTAGATTCTTCGAAACAGCAACAGCTGAATAACTTGCTTTTGGATTTTTCTTGTCTGTTTTCTGATGTTCCGGGTCGGACGAATTTAATGCATCATGATATTGATATTGGTGATAATGGCCCAGTGAAGCAACATCCTTACAGAGTAAATCCAACAAAAGGTAAGCAGATGAGAGATGAGGTCCGGTATATGTTGGAAAACAAAATCATTGAGCCCAGTGTTAGTGCTTGGAGTTCCCCATGCATACTAGTGCCCAAGGCTGATGGTGGAATTCGCTTCTGCACGGATTTTCGGAAGGTAAATACGCTGACGAGGGATGATTCTTATCCTATACCTCGTATTGATGACTGCATTGACCAGGTGGTAAGGCCAAATATGTAACAAAGATAGACATGTTAAAAGGGTACTGGCAAATCCCCATGACAGAGAGGGCAAAAGAAATCTCTGCATTTGTAACGCCAGATGGACTCTTTCAATACTGTGTAATGCCGTTTGGTTTAAAAACAGCTCCCGCAACCTTCCAGCGTTTAATCAATGGTCTAATTTCAGGATTAGATGGATGTAAAGCTTATCTGATGACATAATAATTTACAGTGACAACTGGGTGGAACATCTGGAGAGGCTGCAGCACTGTTTGAGAGGCTCTCGGCAGCTAACCTAACGGTAAACCTTGCCAAGAGTGACTTTGCACATGCGCATGTAACTTACCTGGGATATGAAGTTGGTCAAGGACAGGTCAAGCCTTTGAATAGCAAGATTCATGCAATAGATAAGTACCCAGCGCCCAAGGCCAAGAGAGGTGATGAGGTTTCTTGGCATGGCTGGCTACTATAGGAGGTTTGTGATGAATTTTTCTGATATTGTTGCCCCATTAACAGATTTATTAAAGAAAAGGAGTTAAGTTCATTTGGTCAGATTCATGTGAAAAAGCCTTTAAAACAGTCAAAGCTATGCTGATATCTTCACCCATCCTCATCTCGCCTGACTTTGAGAAGGGTTTCATCCTGTATGTAGACGCTAGTGACACGGGTGCTGGGGCTGTGTTATGTCAGGCTGATGCAGCTGGCGTTGATCATCCGGTGTGTTATTTCTCCAAGAAATTTAATAAGCATCAGCGAAATTACTCTACAGTA
>NW_020870299.1:10000-15000 GCF_003789085.1 Penaeus vannamei
ATTCACTTCACACAAAAAATGAGAATAATTTGTGTAAATGAAATCTAGAGATCAGTTGCAATATGAGGCTTGAAAATACCACAATCAATTTTTAGTTTACTATGGAAGATTGATAAAAGGTTGCCTTGTGTCTTCACTTGAGTGTGCCTCTCTTAAGGGTTAATAATTTCCTATTGCTTGAAATTTGTTAGTCACACAAGTTAATTTATTCAATATTTGTTATGTCCCTATATGTGATGCCAAAGGCTTGAATCTGAGGGGATATTAACTGGTCGTAAGCTGCAGTTTCATATCCCACTGCAATAGCTCTTTTTAGCTGTTATAATTATTTTTCTTTACTGTTATTATGTGATTTTTTTTTTTTTTTTTTTTTTTTGATATATACCAAATTGTGGATATAGAAGTTCCCTTTTTTGTCACAAATAAATATTAGGAATAGGGGTTATGTTACTTCTATTTTGGTATAGTTTAAGCTTTTTGATATTATACTTTCTATGTCACATAGAATGTTTACTGTTGTATTTTCCACATATGAACAGATTGCAGGAGGGAATCTCCTTAATCAATGCAACGGATATCAATAAAGTTAAAGGACTTCTTGGTCGTGTGTGTGCATCACTCTGTGCTGGACATTCACAGGTAATGATAGGTTCAAGTAAATATTTTTAGTTTTAAATGAAAACATATCAAAATTAATGAGCATAAATTACTACTAAGAATAAAAATTTCTTCTTTTCACACTTTATATATATATTTGAAAATGTGTATTTACAGGTATTTTCAGAAGAAGAAGAAGAGAAATTGAGTGCTTCTCTTGGTCTGCCAGTAGAAAAGACAAGACAGTTGATATACACCAACATATATATCATGCAACAGGTATGGGAATACTCTATCTTCAATGGTCAACAGTGGTCAACCCAAAGTGTTTCTGTTTTTTATATATCATCCAGTCTTTTTGTAACTGACAAGATTCCATGAAGTTTGAAAACGTTGTCTGTTGAGCAGTGGAACTAGCTATCAGCATGTTGTGGAGAATTAAGGAATAGAATTAAAGCATTAAAACTGACAAACACATACCAGTCATTTTTGATGTGCAGAAAAGTTTTCGAGTATTTAATTTTTAAAAAAGTGTTTAATGTCATTGACATGAGCACTAATAAGCACCAAAGTGTATGTTTACACTCTATTGTTTGTTTTCTGCATATGAAACAAATGGAAGCAAAATATTAATAAGTCAAAAAAGAAAGACACTATGGTTTGTTGTTGGTCATATTATTCCACTCGACTAAGTGGGTTTTTGTTATTTATCTATTGTTTTACCATAATATCTTTTTTACTTATTGTCTAGTTCTAATTCTATCACATTTTATATGATATATCCAGATTTATATTTTCTCTCTCTGTTTTTATATCCAACAGGCAGCGCATGGGATGGTAAGACCAATTTTCCTTGGAGAACAGCTTCAAGCATGTGAAATGACACCAGATAGAGCCAATGTATTTGTGGAACACTGGACGACACATGCAAAACAAATTGTGGAAACATTGCGTCAGCAAAGTTTATCAGAGAAACAGGTGAGACTTGTCAACAGTTTTGTATTAGGGAGTGAGAGAGACTGAAATGAAAGGAGAGAAAAAGGGACTGAGAAATGAAGGGACAAGAGGGAAAGGGAAATGATGGAAGGGAAGAGAGGGATAGGGATAGTGAAATGGAAGGGGAAGGAGAGGGACATGAAGGTTGATTAAGCATGAGAAGGAGAGGGAAGTAAAGGAAGAGGGAAAGGGAAATGGATAAGGTAATGAATGGGGAGGGAGAGAGAAAAGAAGGGAGAGTGAGAAGGAAATGATGGGGTAAGGGAGGGGGAGAGGGACAGGGAAATTAAGGGAGGAGGGAGAAGGGGAGAGGGAGAGGGAGAGGAAAAGGAAAAGGAAAAGGAAAAGGAAAAGGAAAAGGGTAAGGGAAAGGGAGAGGGAGATGAAATAAAAATCAGAGGCATAGGAAGAGAGGAGAAGGTATAAGGAAAGGAAAGGAGGGGAGAGGGAGTGGCAGAAGAAAATGAAAGGAGGATGAAAGGAGAGGAAGAGGGAAAGGCAGGGGAGGGAAATGAAAGGAGAGAGAAAGGAAGTGGGATACAAAAGGAAAGGGATAGGAGAGGTATATGAAATAAGAGGGAGGGGGATATGAACAGAGAGGGAAAAGGAGGGGGATATGAAAGGTGAGGGATATAAGAGGAGAGGGATATAAAGGGAGATGGTGAAGGATATGAATGGAGAGGCAGGGATGGGAGAAGGGGAAAAGGAGGGAGATAGGAAGGAGAGAGGAGGATATGAAATACTAAGAGAGGGAAAATGAGGAAATAGAATAGGGGAGAATACAGAGAAAATGTAAGGGAGGAAAGGAGAGAGAGAAGAATTGGGAGGGAAGATAGGGAATGAGTGAGAGGAGAATAATATAAATGTTGGAGAAAGTACACTATGGAAAACATTTTAAGAAGTGTCTTTAACCCTTAAGTGATGGGCACACCTATAGCTGTCACGACATATGATGTGTATACACGTCATAACTTGTTTTAGCGAATGGCTGGGTGTGCTGGCTGTACACAGCACACACCCTGTCAGAAAAGCTAGACTAGTCATGATAGGGTTAAATGGAAAGCTTATGGTTGTATACTTAATAGCAGATTTTTTGGGGGGATGTTTAAAGAAAGGAATATGCATAAACAGGTATCATCAAAACTTTAATAAGTAGAAAAAGGGAAAATCTTTGACTCAGAGAGAATGTCACTGATAACTTCTCAATATCAACAGCTGGCAGATATTTCATGGGAACTTCACCTGAAGACCGCTTCATCAGGATGTGCAAGACAAACTCACCCCATTGCACATTTACAACTGAACCTAAGGTAATTTTCCACATATAACTTTCCCTTAAGGAAACAGCTACATCAATATTTTGTTGGTCCTTTCACATGACAGGCTATTACTAGAATACAGTGGGTTGTGCCAGTTAGTCTTGAAGTCACAAGCAAAGAAACCACAGGCTTAGATTTATTAACAAACAGTGTTACCAGATATAGTAGTGAATCTCAGGCATATAAATGTGGCTGCAAAAGGGCACACTTGTTTAGTGTCCATGGGCAGAATGGGTTGTTGTTGATATTACTTTGCTTGGGGCATTTCACCTCAACAATGGGTGTCATTTTGATAATTTGCTTTTTAGTTTGTTAGTTTCTGTACTTATGATGTCATATCTGCCTGTACCATAGTGAATATAACAAAGTAAAAATCAAATTATTACTACAATTAATAATATATATGTAGTTATTTATTGATAAACTATACTTTTTACTGTTTTTTGTTTTCTCACAGTAACAGCAAGGAGCCATCAAGCACCAAAGTGGGACCTACAGAGTCTGTGGTCATGCAGTTTAATCAAGACCAACTCTACCAATTGTATGATCAGATTGAGCAAATTCAGGCAAATTTAGATGCTCTGAGATAGTGACAACTACTTACATGAAGAATACTAGGAATTTATAAGATGAATTGTATATTACTGATCATTAGAGAAAAATGAGTATTTTGTAGCATAATTATTTTCAGAAATATTAAAAGATGCTGAATTCATTTTGCTATTAAACTGCTTCTATGTACTGTAGATAAAGTTTGCTGATTATAGAAATCTTCCTGGGTCATTTGCAATCCGGTGTTTCAGTAATTTGATTTTTTTTTTTTTTTTTTTTTTTTTTTTTTTGTAAATCTATTTTATTGTGGATCTTGATTGAATGCAGTCAAAGTGGAGAGTAGAGATTCTACAGAAGATTTTTTAAAACTGTTTCATGTCAAATTAATAAAATCCTAAAACAAAGAATATATTTATTTATTTTTCTAAAGGCTGGTCCACATCAGCAGGCATGAACAGAGATAATGTAACAGGTGAACAATAATTTTCCCATTATTTTTTCACTAGGAATGTCACCTTTACACTTGCCTGTTGATCATCCCTGCTTGAGTAAATAGTCCTCAAAGCCCTACCCAACGAGGGGCTGAATTGCACATTGATCATCTTTAACCATCCACCTTGCTATACCTAAATATTGATAAAAGATGATAAAAGATGGATTGAAGGTATACCTCCGAAGCTAACATGGAGCAGAGGTTAAAAATGTTATATATTTAAATGAGCTTGTATCATGGTGAAGGAAAAGGAAAGTACTAATATCAGGGGAACGCTCAAATGAAGGTTAACCCTAGACTAGAACAAAGGGGTATACCCTAGCACCAATCATGATAAAGAAAATGCATGTGCTTGCCAATACACATCTGATTACCCCAATAGAGGCCTGGAAGCGTCATTCCTGGTCTAGCAGCTGAGGAGAATGCTATGCATCTCATCGCTCCGCAAGAAATACTAATAGGAGCTGGTGGGTATGTCATACCCTTTGGGTACCATTTATTGTGAGTACAATTTAGCTGAACCCCTGTTTGCTTGTGTGCAGTACTTAGACATCTAATGTTATTTTGGTTTTATGTGATGACATTGGTTTTTAATTATAGGCAAGTGTTTTTTCTCATGGAATACATTTAAAAAAGTGGTGATTTATGTGAGTTATGGAAGAAAAAGTGAATACTGTGAATTTGGAATTTTCCACAGAATCATGGTGTCTTCTGTATGCGTCATAAAAGTTAATTCCGGATTAAAGTTTAATCCAAAATTCACAGTACTTGCACAGGAGATGCAAAACACACTGCCAGATGCCTCAGCCTCAGCCCTCGCCTCAACTAATTTTGCTTATTCTTATTTTCTCCTCCTTTCCCTTTCCGCATCTTCTTCATCCTCTTCTTCTGTCCCATTCCTAAGGTGTGAGAGCCATGCTGAAAGGATGAAAGGCTGGCTTTGTGTCAGTCATGAACGGCCTCTAGGAGCAATGGTATTCCCTTGGTTAATTGCCTAGCCCTTACCCCTTATGGGGACCCTGAGGGGAATACCATTTCTTTTC
>NW_020870299.1:20000-22500 GCF_003789085.1 Penaeus vannamei
ATGGACTGAAGAATTAAAGCAGTTCTCTAAAACATTGGTTCTTAACCTGGGGGGCGCGCCCCCCTAAGGGGGCGTCAGTAATGTCCAAGGGGGGCGCGAGCCCTTGGAAAAAAACAGGAATTTTTATAACTTTATTTGTTCTCTTAACGAGAGTATGGTTGAATGATGCTTAATCGTAAATTGAATAATTCACACTGAATAAACAGAATAAAAAAACACATTGAATTTTCTTTAAAATCTGAGAGAATCTTGTTCACAGATGCAAGGGGGCATGGACGGAAGGACAAAGTCCTCGAGGAGGCGTGGTAGTGAAAAGTTAAGAACCACTGCTCTAAAACTTTCTCTCTTGGGTTGGTAGTGCAAGCAAAACCCAATGGCAATTTTCATATAACATCAGTATATCTGTGATTATGATATTTGGGAGTAATTCAGATGGTTCAGCCTCGAAGTGGTGCGTGGTAGTCGGAATGTGTTCAGAGCGCCGAGGATCGTTACATAGTCATCACCTGGAAGTAGGTAATTATGGTTATTACACACGACGAATGTAAATTCATAATGGTGTATGCAAATATCTGTGAAATCATGAGCTTGCACTGTTTCACTGCAGGACATGAGCTTTCTTCAATTAAGGATGGAGCTCAACAATCGCAATCAAAGATAAGTAAATTTTACTGATGATGTCGGCTTTACATATATATGCATATCCTATACATATGCACAAAATGAATATATGGAAGCAAATATATAACTTACTACAGTAAAGGTAGTGTCACTGAGAGCACTGAACCGCGTGCTTGTCGCCTTGCACTCATAGCGCTTGCGACCTTTTGCACCCAGTCGCCGCACCACCAGGTCGCCGTTGCCGGAGATCTAAATACAGAAACTCGGTCACTTTTCCGTAACAATTTATTTGGGAACAGTCATGAAATTTGGAAGACTGTTATTATTTTGGCTATAACTGCATGTAAAATTATTTACTCAGCTGCAAATATTTGAATCTCGTTATGCCTAAAGTTAAATTTACTGTAGCGATGATATTTTTTTTTACAGCCAGCTGTAAAAATAATCAGAATAGAATATCAAGTGTGTTAAAAATACCAGATACTTGTCCTCGCTGGAGATCCTCTCGTCGTTGAGGAACCATTCCCGAGTGACGTTGTGGCCCTGCGAGCGGCAAGGCAACGTCACGGAGTCCCCTGCATGGCCCATGGCCGCGGGAGAGTGTTGGTAGATGCGAGGCAGAGCGTTGACGAGGGCGCCCAGGCGGCACGTGGGGCCTTCCTCCAGTGCCTCGCTTTCGTCGCCTGTTCTCGCACCAGGAAATATACATATTTCCATTGTAGTGTTCGTACCTATATCCATATTTTACAGTAATTGCTGTTCATCAGTGGACTTACCTACGAGTGAAGTGGACTTACCTACGATAACTACAGTAAAAAGACGAGAGTAAGACTTCTGACTCCGTGGTGGCCTCACCTCCAACTTGTATGTCGCCTGTGTTAGAATTTTAAATTAAGCGTGATGTAAATTCAGAAGCATATTTTAAAACATGCTTGGGATTATTCTATTTTGAGTGTTAACAGACCTGGTGTTGATCTGAGACGCAGTCCAAATAGACGACGGAGGAGATTTGTAGGACAGAGGCGGAAGTGGACGCTGTTGAGAGCAGCTTCCCCTCTTCCAGACCCAGCAGGTTGGTCGCCTCTTCCAGATGCTCTTGAGAAGTGGAAACCACATGTATAACTTATTGTTCTCGCATCTAAAAATCTAAATCAATAAAATCCATTATTTCGCTTGTATATCTTCTGTAGAACATGGTTATACTGGGTTGACGTCACTAATTGTATAATTTTTAATTTAGTGACATTGCATCTGCTCACCTCTCGGAGCAGTGGGACGTCGTCCTTGAACCACGTGAGGACAGAGCCTGTGGGGGCGACCATCTCACACTGAAGGCGAGCGTCCTGACCACGCCGAACGCCCGCCACCCGCGGCGAGCACTCGCTCGTCCACAGCACTTCGTCCCGCTCCTCCTCGCGCACCGCCTCGCTCCTCTCTGCAGGTAATAGTCACCGTGATGAAGGTCACGTGGAACTAGTTTTACAGCTAGTTTCAAGTTGATTTTTGAAGGACGGATAAGTACTAAAATGCAGATACATAGATGATAACACAACTTACTTGTTTGTTTTTCCCCAAAGATGCTGAGCTAGAGAAGTAGAAAAATGCGTGAAAATAATGAATACATTGACTTTAATAATATAGAAACTGCCTTGAATAATTTATCTTACAGCAACTGAGTTACCGGAACTGCTGTGGACTTTATGGCATACAGTAATATTTTTTTAACGAATATTACATCTTTCATGACAAAATACTGCAATGTCTATAGTGACCCAATATCACTTTTCATTAAGTGTCGACTTAAGCCACTTTCATCCCAAGGTGGCACGTCACACGAGGAAGGCCATTTGAAAGCGAACACCAGGAAATATGAGAAACC
>NW_020870299.1:37500-55000 GCF_003789085.1 Penaeus vannamei
CTATTTTTATACATGTATATATAATATGCGCACGAAAGCATGTATAACTGAAACATTCAGAAACACGTATAGATTGATCCCAGTGAACTCGATATTTGAGTAAGTCGATAATATCTCTTTGCAAACGAACAGCAAATATCAGTTTCTAACTTTTTCATATCATCATAATTTCTATCATCTTTGAATGTGTGAATTCGCTCATTAAAAGATTGGAGGTCGTGACCGGATTCGATTGGGGCTTAAAAGGAGGAGCGCCGCCGGGACCCCGCAGTTCCTTCCATCGAAGGTCTTGGCTCCGACAGCACTGCTTCTTCCTGTCGTTACTGACCCGAAAAGGTTCGCTTAAATTGCCTGTCTTTGTTTCTACCTTTCTGTCGCTGTATATGCGTGTTGGGTCATTCGTTATATTTTTTTCTTTATCCATTTAACAGAGCTAACGATGATTCACATTTTCCTGATGGCGGTCGTCTTGGTCGTCATGGCGCCCTGTGAGTGGTCAGTCCAAGGATCCAGTCTGCACGTCCCTTCCGATATGCAACTACAACTACCAAAGGTATAATTTATTCAAAGGGTTTATCAAGTAAAGAAAGTAATGTTCAGTCTCATAACACTAGATGAAGCTAAAATTATGCTGCACTCTATTTCGCGATAAACTAGTTTATTCAATCATAAATGTCTAATGATACACATATAATGTATGTTGGTGTATAAAGGCACGTATTATACTGTAATCTCCACAACTAAATGAAAAAGAAATATATGTATGTTGCAAATCAGTAGGTTTAGACCACGCGGTAATTTTAAATTTAGCATCTATTTTTGCCTTTTTTGCCTCACCTTAAAGAAGGGCATATAAGTAGTTTCCCTGCCACCACAGAAATGTATTCTACTAATGTTTACTATTAGAAATCGGGAAATGCGTTGCAAAATGAAGAGGTGGGGCATGCACCTTAAGAACCATACAAATCAACGTCAGACCGGAAATGTCAAGCCGAGTTCATAAATCTATTTTTTTTTTCATTTAGAACATTAGGAAAAAATAGCTAAGCGTTAAGAAAATAGGTAAAAAAATCATTTTGCCCACCCTCATGAATTTGAATATGCGAAAACATCTCCATTAAAAACAGTTCTGATGTTTGTTTTCAATCATAGATGTACGAGCATCTGTTGTAATATACTGAATATCTTAGAATAATAAGGAGATATTATTAGTAACTCTGAAAACGTAACAGAGGTACATACAAAATAATAGATATAGCAAAAACATTTAAATATATCCTAAATTACATAATATTCCAAACTTCTTTTGTTGTCCGTTAGGGTAATAAGTTCCAAAAAGAAACCGTATTTGTAAAACTATTGAATGATAGATAAAAAAAAAAACTAGAATGGCCTCGTTTACTTGTGAAGTTGTAGTTTCTTGGGGTTTATTGAAGCGGACGATGAAACTTTGCCTTCCGACCAGCTCTTAGCAGACATAGTGAAATACGGCGTTGGATCTCCGTAGATTTATTTACCACTACTATCGAAAGCGAACAAAATATTTGTATAAATGCATTACTACATGCTATGAAATCCACCGCAGTTCTAACAATCACTACGGACTTTCAGGAAGATTTAGGAGTGAGAGTGAGAAAGGGAAAGAAAAAGGGAAAGGGTGTGTGTGTGTGAGTGTGTGTGTTTCCGTAGTATTTCCACGGGACCCGCTAGCATATATAATTACATTTGTCAGTTTATGTACGTAACTCGATGTCTTATCTATTTTGACATAATTCACTACTTTTCTAGATCATCTTTGGCCTTGCGTCGAAGAAGAAACAAACAAGTAAGTTATGTCACTGATCGTGTATTTGTACTGTGGTACTTATCAGTCCTCCATGAATCTATGACTAAAACTGTAGCTTAAAGCAAATTGTTATACGTGTGATTTTTTATTTGATAAAGATAACTATTACCTGCAGAGAGGAGCGAGGCGGTGCGCGAGGAGGAGCGGGACGAAGTGCTGTGGACGAGCGAGTGCTCGCCGCGGGTGGCGGGCGTTCGGCGTGGTCAGGACGCTCGCCTTCAGTGTGAGATGGTCGCCCCCACAGGCTCTGTCCTCACGTGGTTCAAGGACGACGTCCCACTGCACAGAGAGGTGATCAGATGCAGTCACTAATTTGAAAATAAGACAGATATTGATAACAAACCAGCACATCAATAATGGGTTTTATGGATTTAGATTTTTAAATGGGAAAATAAGGTAGGTAAATGCTTTTATCTAGGGTGGACAAGTTGAAGCGGTTTTCACTACTCAAGAGCTTCTGGAAGAGGCGACCAACATGCTGGGTCTGGAGGAGGAAGAGCTGCCCTCGACGATATCCGCTTCCGCCTCCGTCGTGCAAGTGTCCTCCGTCGTCTATTTGGACTGCGTCTCTGAGCAGCACCAGGTCTGTCAACATTCAAAATAGAATCATCCCAAGCTTGCTTGACAATATGCTAATGCCTTTACATAATAATTAATGCGAAATTCTAACGCAGGCGACATACAAATTGGAGGTGAGGACGCCACGAAACCATAGGTCTTACTCGCGGCTTTTTACTGTAGTTATCGTAGGTAAGTCCTTTTCTGTGATAATTGATACTTGCTCTATAAATCGCGTTTCATGCATTAATTTTACATTAATTATATTACAGATTTTTAAAATGTTACTGTAGAAATAAACATTACATCCTTTTGTATGAGAACAGGCGACGAAAGCGAGGCACCGGAGGAAGGCCCCACGTGCCGCCTGGGCGCCCTCGTCAACGCTCTGCCTCGCATCTACCAACACTCTCCCGCGGCCATGGGCCATGCAGGGGACTCCGTGACGTTGCCTTGCCGCTCGCAGGGCCACAACGTCACTCGGGAATGGTTCCTCAACGACGAGAAGATATCCAACGATGAAAACTATCAGGTGATTTTATCTTCTGCATATTGTTTTGAAGTATTTGTAAAACGCAGCAGGTTGTTTTTTTCTGAGCTGTGTCAAAGTACAAATATTTGAAGCTGAATAAGTGATTTTAAAAGCCCTTGTTGCCATATTATAAAATCCTTCCGCATTTTTGTTTTCCTCCAAACAAAATATTCCGTGGAATAAACTTGAGATTCTGTATTTAGATCTCCGGCAACGGAGACCTATTGGTGCTGCGGCTGAGTGCACAGGGTCGCGCTCGGTACTCGTGCAGGGTGACCAGCCTACGGTTCTCTGCTCTCAGTGACACCGTCTTCACTGTAGTAAGCTATATAACATTTACTCCGGCAAGGCAGCACTGCCAAACGTTTATCATTCGTAAATTGAAGGTTCATCTCTTTCATTGGAGTAGTACAAGCTCACGACATGGTGGATAATTGCAAAATGCACTCAATTAAAGTACATACACATGTATCTGTGAACATAAATATGCTTGTCCAGGTACCGTGTGCAATTAATATCATTACGTATTTCCAGGTACTGACAATGGAATGATCTACGCTTGGAACACATTCCGACTACCACGCATCACTTCAAGGCTGACCCATCTGGAGGATTCTCATATATCATAATCAAGAACATGCAGACATTGTAGTATTTTCTGTGCTACAGACTCAATGCATGGAAAGAAAATTTGAATTCTTTTGTCCCCTATTTTCTTTGTATCTGACAAGAATTGGTGGTTCCTCTGAATAAACTCAGGTATCAACTTTCTTCGTTTGACAGCCCTGCCGTTCCATACACGTTTGCATTCCATGCAAACATGTAGATAAGTTGCAGAATATGCTAGAAATGTTTTCAATCATGTTGGAGTTGAAATTCTGTAAAAGCTATTTAACTTTTTCTTCTCCAGTTCAGTCACAACGACTTGTCCTTTACATCCGTGCAATAGTACTAGACTAACCATTTTCATAGGAAGTCTAGTTTAGATAAGAAGCATTTGATGTGCTGCCTCTAAGTTATCATTTGATATCCATAGAAAAGCATAGAGAAGGAAGCTTCGTGGTGCTTGAATTGCGAAACGAATGCTGTATTGACAATGACTGAGTTTGGGTTGTTCACTTAAGATGCAATACTATATAAAAAACAATAAAAAGGGAAAATAAGTTTAGTTTTGTTCCAGTTTTGTCTTTGACTCTTCACGATAATGTCTTCAACCCCCGATTTTTGTCCTCTATGTTTGTCGCAGTTTTCTCTTCGATAGATACAAATAGCCTGCACAGCAGTCGCGATGATAACGAACTGGTTTTAAAATAAGCCTTTACTTAATTGTATATGACACCCACTGAATACGCCTTTATGAATAACTGGGTTTGCTATTGAGTGGAAGTGAGAATCCTGTGTATCTCTGAAATCATTCAGTTTTATGAGTCAGAAACATTCATGAAAAATATATCGGTTGCTGCGCTAACATTCATAAGGCGTTAAGGTTAGCGAAAGAATCGATAGTTAAATAAAAGTTTATTCAAACTAAAACTAAAAACACCAAGCACAGGCGGTTTTATAAACTTTAGAATTACTATAATTATTGTACCGACTGAAATCTTTTCCATTTCTCCATGCCTTGACCTATATTTGGGATTCGTATCTTTTTTCTTGCTGATGGTTAATTCTTAATGGTTACAAAGCAAAAATGTGCTAGACATCGAAAGGTCATATAGCACTATGGAAAAGTATAGTGGTGAAAAGGGTAATCATCAACTAACTAAAGTAATCATAAGCTAACTAAAGTTAGTTGATGATTACATGTGCTACACATCAAAAGTCGTATAGCAGCTCAGGATAATATGGTATTGAAAGGGGCAAAGAGGGGGGGGGGGTAGATAGGGTTAGTAAATGGACTGCATCACAATTGCCTTTTCGCTTTCCCTATTTCTGATTCCCCCTTTTCCATTCCCTTTCCCCACTTACTCTACCTTAACCCTATCCCTATCCTACCCAGCATCCTGCCGTAATCCACAGAGCGAGTCGAGCACAGGCGGACCACTTCCCACTGCCAGTCTTCTTGTTTTTTCTGTTTACTCTGGCATCATTTACATGTATTCTACATTTATTTGCATATTTCGTTTACTACTGTGAATAAAACTACCACAAAAATCCTTTTGTTATCCATATCTATTTTAGAATGATTCATATGATATGCAGATAATAGGGCCACCACATCTACTTTCTTTTACCTTTTTTATGTCCGTTATTTTAAATTTCAGTTTTATTTTGGTGTTTTTATTAATCATTTAATCCCCTTTCACCTCGAGAGGAAGTTATTGATGTTATGATTTTTATCATTGAATCGAACCATTGTTTTATTTTTTTTAATTGCTACGCTTCCAGCCCGCATGAGCCACTGTAATCCCCATGTTTTTGCTACATAAATGGAGTGGATGCTCTGTGTTGTGATTTTAGCCCTTTGAATCACCTAATTACCTATCTGGATTTTACACCACGGGAGCTGGGAACAAGGCTGTACTGCCCCTTTTACTTGCCTAGGCGTATTTATGCTGGACGTGCTATTCTATTCTTTTACACTACGTTTTGCTGAGGACCATGTGCGCTTCTTGGCTTTGAATTTCTACTTACTTTGAACTTTATTTACTTTTTTTCTTGTCCTTTTATTACTTTCTTTTATTCATGCCTTTCGTTTTTACTTTATCTTTTGGTTTTGTCCATTTATACGATCTCATTTGCTTTTACTTGTATCTCTTTTTACCCAAACTTCCTTTTCACATGATTTGATGTATTTTAGTAAGACTCAAGCCTCCCGCTTCACGTCATGCTTAGATAGTTTTGAATGTCTGAGAGTTTCTGAAGTGGATTTGATTGGAAAGATCTGAGAAAAAAATGTTTTCTTATGAGGCGGAGAAGAAGAGATAGATATCTCAGGGGCAGAGGAGGAGTTGGGTGGAGGAGGGGTGTGGTACGAAAAGATGGGATGGAATATTGAGATTGTCTGATATCGGTAGAGCAAGGAGGGAAAAGGGGTAGGTGTGGAACGTCTTTGTAGGAAGGGGGAGGGGCGGAGTGAAGAGGCGGCATGGAGTAAGGAGTAAGAGAAAAACCTGGTTCCTGTCTATCCTCACGTAAAGCGAAGCCAATTTTGTATCTGAGAGTTGGCACCTCACACTTAAACTTGTAGATAGGGCAGCCCCTACAGAATACATTACGGGAGTCACCACAATTGGCGCACATGCAGAGCAGTTTGACTGATCATGGCCAGAATGGATGCGTAGACAGGATCGGGGCACGGTGGCCTGACATTGACGGGGGAAGGCTAATATTGGTGGACAAAGAGGGACTCACCATGGGGGAGGCCATGTCTACGAACAGTAACCTATATTCAATGAGGGCTTAAGGCGGCCCCTAGGGGGAGTGGTGCAGCATTGCACTTACACTGCACCGTAGTCCACGAGGCAGGCGACCAAGTTTTCTCCACAATCTGACCAGTCCTTTGTCGGGGAGATAGAGGCAGCTCCGGTGCAAGTACTGGGGAAGGGATGAGGCTGGGGAGGAATGGGTTTGCGAGCGAAGTCAGGGTGAGAATGCTTTAGCTTGGGATTCGGATGTAACCGTGACAGGGCAGGGAGGATCAGGGCGGTGCGGAAGGAAACTTTTCCTTCTTCTTGTTGGAAGAGGAGTGTTGTCAGAGTAAGGGAGTGTAGAGGGGATGAAAATAGATCGATACCATTTGGCTAGACTAAAGCAAGTACGCAAGCACACACACATATATATGTATATACACGAGTATATACACACACACACACACACACACACACACACACACACACACACACACACACACACATATATATAATATATATATATATATATATATATATATATATATATATATATATTATATATATATATATATATATATATATATATATATATATATATATATATATATATCACACACACACACACATATATATGTATATATATACATACATACATACATATATATATATATATATATATATATATATATATATAGAGAGAGAGAGAGAGAGAGAGAGAGAGAGAGAGAGAGAGAGAGAGGTAGATGTATAAACACATGCACACACATACACATATCAAGTATCAATTTCACTTTTTTCGAATAACCATCTATAATGAAATTGGATAGAATTGTCAGGCCATCACACATGACCTATTTTCCACTTGACAAGCAATGAAATTTCCCTCTAGGAGTTCCGTTGTAGATGAATGCATTCGAATTCCGAATCAGTGATATCTCCGTTTTCCTTTGTTTGCAAATATACACTTGCTCTCAGTCTTCGAACCAGCAGAACCCGCTATTTCAATATCATTAGAAGTATTCATTTTACCGCACTGAGGTATTATTAGGAATCTCAAGAAGATGAATACAAGAAGATGAAGTCGAAAAGTTTGCCCTTTTGCAAGCGAAGAATATTAGTTTCCAACTTTGCACATAATGCTTATCATTTGTGGATCTGTGTGAATACCTTCATCAGAAACTCGCTCTCCAAGGGCGTAACCGGATTCGATTCGACCTTTAAAAGAGGAAGAGCAGCACAGGGAGTCCACAGAGCTCCTTCCATCCCGAAGTAAATCTTACTCCCCGCAAGCACAGCTCTCTTTGTCTTACTCTACTTGGAAAGGCGCGTCTGCGTTGACAGGTGGAATTTGAGGGGAAAGGGGCCTTTTGGACCATAATTCGAGGATCTCGTCTCTAAAAGTTTTACCATTACCTTGAGTTTTACTCATTGCACTATTATGTCTTGTTTCTATCATTTAAAGTGAAAAATATATATGATGTCACTACATTCGCAAGAAGAATGAGTTTACTATTCTTTTCTTGGTCTGTTTTGCCAGCGTAAACAATGATCCGCGTCTTCCTGCTGGCGGTTGGCCTGGTGGCAATGGCGCCTTGTGACTGGGCAGCTCGAGGATCCAGCCTCCGCGTCCCATTCAGGGCGCATCTGCGACTGCCAAAGGTATTTCGAGAAAGGAACATATGTAAATTCATCAAAAGTTGAAATAGTTGACTAGATGTTGATTATTCAGTTATTAAATGTGCACATTATGTGAGTGTTCAGATTTCCTTAATGGACTGAAGATGTAATTGTACATGTTAAGATATACATTAAGTATTATACACACTTTGAAGAGTTTATAAGTACACTTTTCTGATCACAAGAGGAATACTAGAGTAAGGCAGCGAGTGCATCACTATTTACACGATTACACATTGTCACTTGTAAGAAGAAGCATTGAAAATATGTATATAAACAGAATCTACATGTTCACGTTTTTAACAGAATATTTTCTTTTTTAGATTAACATCTTTGAACAATCGCCAATGAAAAAAGAAGCAAGTAAGTTACATTAATGATTTACGAGTATGTTATGTGTATTTTTCGTTCCTGTGAATGAATTCTTGAAACTCTAGCTATGAATCCAAGCGAGGTTAAGAGCAAAATCATCTCATAATGATTACCAACAGAGAGGAGCGAGGCGGTGCGCGAGGAGGAGCGGGACGAAGTGCTGTGGACGAGCGAGTGCTCGCCGCGGGTGGCGGGCGTTCGGCGTGGTCAGGACGCTCGCCTTCAGTGTGAGATGGTCGCCCCCACAGGCTCTGTCCTCACGTGGTTCAAGGACGACGTCCCACTGCACAGAGAGGTGATCAGATAATACTATCATTAGACAAATTTAGAAAATGTCATTATCCTACTATATACTTTGTAAAAATATGTATTCAAGTGATAGCAACTAACTGACTTGTTCAGTGACTTTTTTCAAATGATTAGGGTGACGGAAAATAACGTATATGGAAAACATTTTACATAGGGTGAAACAGCCGAAGGCATTTCCATGCCCCGAGAGTTTCTGGAAGAAGCGACCAACATGCTGGGTCTGGAGGAGGAAGAGCTGCCCTCGACGATATCCGCTTCCGCCTCCGTCGTGCAAGTGTCCTCCGTCGTCTATTTGGACTGCGTCTCCGACCAGCACCAGGTTTGTTATCAAAAATAGTATCCCAACCACAAATAGAATATGCTAATGCATTTACATTTAACTTTTGTTTCAATTTCTACACAGGCTACATACAAGTTGGAGGTGAGGCCACCACGGAGTCAGAAGTCTTACTCTCGTCTTTTTACTGTAGTTATCGTAGGTAAGTCCACTTCACTCGTAGGTAAGTCCACTGATGAACAGCAATTACTGTAAAATATGGATATAGGTACGAACACTACAATGGAAATCTGCATATTTCCTGGTGCGAGAACAGGCGACGAAAGCGAGGCACCGGAGGAAGGCCCCACGTGCCGCCTGGGCGCCCTCGTCAACGCTCTGCCTCGCATCTACCAACACTCTCCCGCGGCCATGGGCCATGCAGGGGACTCCGTGACGTTGCCTTGCCGCTCGCAGGGCCACAACGTCACTCGGGAATGGTTCCTCAACGACGAGAAGATATCCAACGATGAAAACTATCAGGTGATTTTATCTTCTGCATATTGTTTTGAAGTATTTGTAAAACGCAGCAGGTTGTTTTTTTTTTTCTGAGCTGTGTCAAAGTACAAATATTTGAAGCTGAATAAGTGATTTTAAAAGCCCTTGTTGCCATATTATAAAATCCTTCCGCATTTTTGTTTTCCTCCAAACAAAATATTCCGTGGAATAAACTTGAGATTCTGTATTTAGATCTCCGGCAACGGAGACCTATTGGTGCTGCGGCTGAGTGCACAGGGTCGCGCTCGGTACTCGTGCAGGGTGACCAGCCTACGGTTCTCTGCTCTCAGTGACACCGTCTTCACTGTAGTAAGCTATATAACATTTACTCCGGCAAGGCAGCACTGCCAAAAGTTTATCAGTCGTAAATTGAAGGTTCATCTCTTTCATTGGAGTAGTACAAGCTCACGACATGGTGGATAATTGCAAAATGCACTCAATTAAAGTACATACACATGTATCTGTGAACATAAATATGCTTGTCCAGGTACCGTGTGCAATTAATATCATTACGTATTTCCAGGTACTGACAATGGAATGATCTACGCTTGGAACACATTCCGACTACCACGCATCACTTCAAGGCTGACCCATCTGGAGGATTCTCATATATCATAATCAAGAACATGCAGACATTGTAGTATTTTCTGTGCTACAGACTCAATGCATGGAAAGAAAATTTGAATTCTTTTGTCCCCTATTTTCTTTGTATCTGACAAGAATTGGTGGTTCCTCTGAATAAACTCAGGTATCAACTTTCTTCGTTTGACAGCCCTGCCGTTCCATACACGTTTGCATTCCATGCAAACATGTAGATAAGTTGCAGAATATGCTAGAAATGTTTTCAATCATGTTGGAGTTGAAATTCTGTAAAAGCTATTTAACTTTTTTCTTCTCCAGTTCACAGTCACAACGACTTGTCCTTTACATCCCGTGCAATAGTACTAGACTAACCATTTTCATAGGAAGTCTAGTTTAGATAAGAAGCATTTGATGTGCTGCCTCTAAGTTATCATTTGATATCCATAGAAAAGCATAGAGAAGGAAGCTTCGTGGTGCTTGAATTGCGAAACGAATGCTGTATTGACAATAACTGAGTTTGGGTTGTTCACTTAAGATGCAATACTATATAAAAAACAATAAAAAGGGAAAATAAGTTTAGTTTTGTTCCAGTTTTGTCTTTGACTCTTCACGATAATGTCTTCAACCCCCGATTTTTGTCCTCTATGTTTGCCGCAGTTTTCTCTTCGATAGATACAAATAGCCTGCACAGCAGTCGCGATGATAACGAACTAGTTTTAAATAAGCCTTTACTTAATTGTATATGACACCCACTGAATACGCCTTTCATGAATAACTGGGTTTGCTATTGAGTGGAAGTGAGAATCCTGTGTATCTCTGAAATCATTCAGTTTTATGAGTCAGAAACATTCATGAAAAATATATCGGTTGCTGCGCTAACATTCATAAGGCGTTAAGGTTAGCGAAAGAATCGATAGTTAAATAAAAGTTTATTCAAACTAAAACTAAAAACACCAAGCACAGGCGGTTTTATAAACTTTAGAATTACTATAATTATTGTACCGACTGAAATCTTTTCCATTTCTCCATGCCTTGACCTATATTTGGGATTCGTATCTTTTTTCTTGCTGATGGTTAATTCTTAATGGTTACAAAGCAAAATTAATGTGCTAGACATCGAAAGGTCATATAGCACTATGGAAAAGTATAGTGGTGAAAAGGGTAATCATCAACTAACTAAAGTAATCATAAGCTAACTAAAGTTAGTTGATGATTACATGTGCTACACATCAAAAGTCGTATAGCAGCTCAGGATAATATGGTATTGAAAGGGGCAAAGAGGGGGGGGGGGGTAGAGAGGGTTAGTAAATGGACTGCATCACAATTGCCTTTTTGCTTTCCCTATTTCTGATTCCCCCTTTTCCATTCCCTTTCCCCACTTACTCTACCTTAACCCTATCCCTATCCTACCCAGCATCCTGCCGTAATCCACAGAGCGAGTCGAGCACAGGCGGACCACTTCCCACTGCCACTCTTCTTGTTTTTTCTGTTTACTCTGGCATCATTTACATGTATTCTACATTTATTTGCATATTTCTTTTACTACTGTGAATAAAACTACCACAAAAATCCTTTTGTTATCCATATCTATTTTAGAATGATTCATTTGATATGCAGATAATAGGGCATCCACATCTACTGCGAGTGTATCTTTCTTTTACCTTTTTTATGTCCGTTATTTTAATTTCAGTTTTATTTTTGGTGTTTTTATTAATAATCTAATCCTTCTTTCACCTCGAGAGGAAGTTATTGATGTTATGATTTTTATCATTGAATCGAACCAGACTGTATTGCGTATTTTCTTTAACGTTTTACTGCTTTTATTTATGCTTTTGTCATGTGTATATTCTTTTTATTATGAAATTTCCAATTCATTGTTTTATTGTTTTTAATTGCTACGCTTCCAGCCCGCATGAGCCACTGTAATCCCCATGTTTTTGCTACATAAATGGAGTGGATGCTGTGTTGTGATTTTAGCCCTTTGAATCACCTAATTACCTATCTGGATTTTACACCACGGGATCTGGGAACAAGGCTGTACTGCCCCTTTTACTTGCCTAGGCGTATTTATGCTGGACGTGCTATTCTATTCTTTTACACTACGTTTTGCTGAGGACCATGTGCGCTTCTTGGCTTTGAATTTCTACTTACTTTGAATTTTATTTACTTTTTTCTTGTCCTTTTATTACTTTCTTTTATTCATGGCTTTCGTTTTTACTTTGTCTTTTGGTTTTGTCCATTTATACGATCTTCTCATTTGCTTTTACTTGTATCTCCTTTTACCCGGACTTCCTTTCCACATGATTTGATGTATTTTAGTGAGCCTCAAGTCTCCCGCTTCACGTCATGCTTAGATAGTTTTAAATGTCTGAGAGTTTCTGAAGTGGATTTGATTGGAAAGATCTGAGAAAAAATTTTTTTTATGAGGCGGAGAAAAAGAGATAGATATCTAAGGGGCAGAGGAAGAGTTAGGTGGAGGAGGGGTGTGGTACGAAAAGATGGGATGGAATGTTGAGATTGTCTGATATCGGTAGAGCAAGGAGGGAAAAGGGGTAGGTGTGGAACGTCTTTGTAGGAAGGGGGAGGGGCGGAGTGAAGGGGAGCAGTGGAGTAAGGAGTAAGAGAAAAACCTGGTTCCTGTCTATCCTCACATAAAGCGAAGCCAATTTTTCATCTGAGAGTTGGCACCTCACACTTAAACTTGTAGATAGGGCAGCCCCTACAGAATACATTACGGGAGTCACCACAATTGGCGCACATGCAGAGCAGTTTGACTGATCATGGCCAGAATGGATGCGTAGACAGCATCGGGGCACGGTGGCCTGACATTGACGGGGGAAGGCTAATATTGGTGGACAAAGAGGGACTCACCACGGGGAAGGCCATGTCCACGAACAGTAACCTATATTCAATGAGGGCTTAAGGCGGCCCCTAGGGGGAATGGCGCAGCATTGCACTTACACTGCACCGTAGTCCACGGGGCAGGCGACCAAGTTTTCTCCACAATCTGACCAGTCCTTTGTCGGGGAGAAAGAGGCAGCTCCGGTGCAAGTACTGGGGAAGGGGTGAGGCTGGGGAGGAATGGGTTTGCGAGCGAAGTCAGGGTGAGAATGCTTTAGCTTGGGATTCGGATGTAACCGTGACAGGGCAGGGAGGATCAGGGCGGTGCGGAAGGAAACTTTTCCTTCTTGTTGGAAGAGGAGTGTTGTCAGAGTAAGGGAGTGTAGAGGGGATGAAAATAGATCGATACCATTTGGCTAGACTAAAGCAAGTACGCAAGCACACACACACACACATATATATGTATATACACGAGTATATGCACACACACACACACACACACACACACACACACACACACACACACACACACACACACACACACACACATATATATATATATATATATATATTATATACACACACACACACACACACAACACACACACACATACACACATACATATATATATATATATATATATATATATATATGTATATATATATATATATATATATAGAGAGAGAGAGTAGAGATGTATAACATATGCACACACATACACATATCAAGTATCAATTTCACTTTTTTCGAATAACCATCTATAATGAAATTGGATAGAACTGTCAGGCCATCACACATGACCTATTTTCCACTTGACAAGCAATGAAATTTCCCTCTAGGAGTTCCGTTGTAGATGAATGCATTCGAATTCCGAATCAATGATATCTCCGTTTTCCTTTGCAAATATACACTTGCTCTCAGTCTTCGAACCAGCAGAACCCGCTATTTCAATATCATTAGAAGTATTCATTTTACCGCACTGAGGTATTATTAGGAATCTCAAGAAGATGAATACAAGAATATGAAGTCGAAAAGTTTGCCCTTTTGCAAGCGAAGAATATTAGTTTCCAACTTTGCACATAATGCTTATCATTTGTGGATCTGTGTGAATACCTTCATCAGAAACTCGCTCTCCAAGGGCGTAACCGGATTCGATTCGACCTTTAAAAGAGGAAGAGCAGCACAGGGAGTCCACAGAGCTCCTTCCATCCCGAAGTAAATCTTACTCCCCGCAAGCACAGCTCTCTTTGTCTTATTCTACTTGGAGAGGCGCGTCTGCGTTGACAGGTGGAATTTGAGGGGAAAGGGGCCTTTTGGACCATAATTCGAGGATCTCGTCTCTAAAAGTTTTACCATTACCTTGAGTTTTACTCATTGCACTATTATGTCTTGTTTCTATCATTTAAAGTGAAAAATATATGTCACTACATTCGCAAGAAGAATGAGTTTACTGTTCTTTTCTTGGTCTGTTTTGCCAGCGTAAACAATGATCCGCGTCTTCCTACTGGCGGTCGGCCTGGTGGCAATGGCGCCTTGTGACTGGGCAGCTCGAGGATCCAGCCTCCGCGTCCCATTCAGGGCGCATCTGCGACTGCCAAAGGTATTTCGAGAAAGGAACATATGTAAATTCATCAAAAGTTGAAATAGTTGACTAGATGTTGATTATTCAGTTATTAAATGTGCACATTATGTGAGTGGTCAGATTTCCTTAATGGACTGATGTAATTGTACATGTTAAGATATACATTATTATACACACTTTGAAGAGTTTATAAGTACACTTTTCTGATCACAAGAGGAATACTAGAGTAAGGCAGCGAGTGCATCACTATTTACACGATTATACATTGTCACTTGTAAGAAGAAGCATTGAAAATATGTATATAAACAGAATCTACATGTTCACGTTTTTAACAGAATATTTTCTTTTTTAGATTAACATCTTTGAACAATCGCCAATGAAAAAAGAAGCAAGTAAGTTACATTAATGATTTACGAGTATGTTATGTGTATTTTTCGTTCCTGTGAATGAATTCTTGAAACTCTAGCTATGAATCCAAACGAGGTTAAGTGCAAAATCATCTCATAATGATTACCAACAGAGAGGAGCGAGGCGGTGCGCGAGGAGGAGCGGGACGAAGTGCTGTGGACGAGCGAGTGCTCGCCGCGGGTGGCGGGCGTTCGGCGTGGTCAGGACGCTCGCCTTCAGTGTGAGATGGTCGCCCCCACAGGCTCTGTCCTCACATGGTTCAAGGACGACGTCCCACTGCTCCGAGAGGTGATCAGATAATACTATCATTAGACAAATTTAGAAAATGTCATTATCCTACTATATACTTTGTAAAAATATATATTCAAGTGATAGCAACTAACTGACTTGTTCAGTGACTTTTTTCAAATGATTAGGGTGACGGAAAATAACGTATATGGAAAACATTTTACATAGGGTGAAACAGCCGAAGGCATTTCCATGCCCCGAGAGTTTCTGGAAGAAGCGACCAACATGCTGGGTCTGGAGGAGGAAGAGCTGCCCTCGACGATATCCGCTTCCGCCTCCGTCGTGCAAGTGTCCTCCGTCGTCTATTTGGACTGCGTCTCCGACCAGCACCAGGTTTGTTATCAAAAATAGTATCCCAACCGCAAATAGAATATGCTAATGCATTTACATTTAACTTTTGTTTCAATTTCTACACAGGCTACATACAAGTTGGAGGTGAGGCCACCACGGAGTCAGAAGTCTTACTCTCGTCTTTTTACTGTAGTTATCGTAGGTAAGTCCACTTCACTCGTAGGTAAGTCCACTGATGAACAGCAATTACTGTAAAATATGGATATAGGTACGAACACTACAATGGAAATCTGCATATTTCCTGGTGCGAGAACAGGCGACGAAAGCGAGGCTCTGGAGGAAGGCCCCACGTGCCGCCTGGGCGCCCTCGTCAACGCTCTGCCTCGCATCTACCAACACTCTCCCGCGGCCATGGGCCATGCAGGGGACTCCGTGACGTTGCCTTGCCGCTCGCAGGGCCACAACGTCACTCGGGAATGGTTCCTCAACGACGAGAGGATTTCTAGTGACGCCAATTATCGGGTAATTCCAGCATTTGTTTATAATAGTCTGTAGCTTTAAATCATATCGCAAATGCAGCAAACTAACGAACCATTTCAAAGTTACACTTTATTGTTTCAAAATGTTTATATTTAGATTTCCGGCAACGGGGACTTGCTGGTTCGGCGGCTCAGTGCACAAGCTCACACTCAGTACACGTGCAGGGTGATTAGCACGCGGTTCTCTGCCCTCAGTGACACCATCTTCACTGTAGTAAGTATTCTGGTGGTTCTGCATGATATCTTTCGCTCTGCCCACACACACAAGCATATATATGTGTGTGTGTGTGTGCGTGTATTGTATATGTATATATATATATATATATATATATAATATATATATATATATATTATATATATATATATATATAGAGAGAGAGAGAGAGAGAGAGAGAGAGAGAGAGAGAGAGAGAGAGAGAGAGAGAGAGAGAGAGAATATATATATATATATATATATATATATATTTATTTGTGTATATAAGTGTATGTATATATATACATAAATAATATGGATATATGTACATGAATAATTATACAACTACGAGTATGTCTGTGCAAATGCATATGTGTGAATAATTATGAGTGTGTATACATATATGATAATGCATTTCCAGATGGTAACTATGTAATGATCTTCGACTCGACCTTGAACGCGACTACGAAGGCCCTTCGAGGCCGACGTCGCCATGTGAATTGCTCCCTTATGCTATAATCAGTGATTTGCCCGACTCGCCAAGGCACGCAGAGAGAAAGCACAAGACAAACCCTTGGATTCTTTTGTCCTTTATTTTCCTCTATGTTTGGCGAGATGAACAGACAGTTTCAGGATGAGCAGACAGGATGAACTCAGGCAATGGATAGTTTTTCATACTACAGTTTTATAACCCTACAGAAGGGTATACGCTGGCGAAAAGGATTTGACGTGTTGCATAAGTTTTTATTTTTTCAAACTTTTATTACAAGCATACTAAAAATGAAAACCAGGATGGATGGTAATGTGAATGTCACATTATAGTTGTCCCTAATTCTTAGTTAGTCTTATTCTGTTACATCACAATAACATCAAATAAAACAATGAAGACGAGTTGACTATTATTCCTTTCATAACCTTTCTAAAACATTTGCACTCTTTGAAAGAAAATTATTTCGCTTTCCGACGATATAATAAGGGAAATAAGGGAAAATTGGTGTTTTCCGATAACCATACAGTGCGGTAGCAATGTATGTATGTATATATATATATATATATATATATATATATATATATATATATATATATTATATATATATATATACACACACACATACACATATAGTTGTATATCTATCTATCTATCAATCTATCTATCTATATATATATGTACACACACACATATACATGTATATATATACTGATAAATACATATAATATATATATATATATATATTATATATATATATATAAAATATATATAGATATATACGCATGTGTATATACATATGTACATATATAAAATGATTTCTCTAT
>NW_020870299.1:62500-67500 GCF_003789085.1 Penaeus vannamei
TCTTCGAATTTGTATTTTGGTTCCTGATAGACGCTTTTACGATGTGCTTCTACTTCACTGCCGTCTCCGCCATGAGTGACGCGTACGACGAACTCATCTCGACCCTGTCACTGCTGCGCCCGTCTCCGCGGACCGTCTCCGGGTCAGTCGGCACGAGACAGAACGCCTTCGCAGTTGCAGCGGAACCGACGCCCGAATTGCATGCAGATATTTTCAAAAGCGCCTCGGAGTCTCTGGTTCGCTTGCATGACCTGCACCGACTCCTGCACAGGTACATGGAATTCCCCATCACCGTGTCGATGCAAGTGTCTGTGATAGTGACCATCATCTCGCTCTTTTTGATGACCTTCTGGAAAACCGCCGAAACTGTTTGGAGGGTGAAAGCTATAGCCTTCATCGTCGTCGGCGCCTTGCCATTCATCATCTTGTGCAACATCCCGGAAATTCTGAAATACCGAGTAAGCAAAATAAAAATGCACTTTCGTTTTGGTCAATAGCATTATGTCGAATTATAGATATCAATGAGGCAACACTTTATAAAATCCTTTTGGTATAATGATTCTATCTATTTATTATTATTTTTTAATGAAATTCAAATAGACTCATTTGAAAATGTCTCACAAGTGGAAAAAAATATCTTCCCGGAAATGCTAAAATACCAATTAAACAAAGAAAAAAAAAAGAAATGCACTCTCGGTTTCATTAGAACCATTCTGTTTTTACTCTCCAAAAAGTAGACATTCATACATGGTAGTTTCAGTACAATGATTTTTCTTTCTCTCTCTTCATTGCACCTGTATCAATAAAATCAAAGTAGTAGACATCAATTGCAAAATGTCTTACAGATCGAAAAGCTTCAGGTCCTCTTGCGTTCGCTGCGGAGGCATCACCCCGACCAAGGCTTCAAGCAAGCGGTGAGGAAAGCAAAGGCAATGCGCGTCGACAATTGATGTTACGATTCATAGCCTTTATGTTCGTTTGCATTACCTTAAGAATCCTTACAGTAGTCAGGAATATCCTGTTTAAGTGTGCAGAGAAGAATTTGGTACAACTACCCCCCCCACACACACACATATACATAAATGCGTGCATGCACACAGGCACGTACACACACGCATATATGTATATATATGTATAGTTATGATTGTGTATGTATATATAGATATCCATATATGCATGCACACACACATACACAAACACATACATATATGCTTTTATATATACACACACAAACACATACATATATGCTTTTATATTTTAATATATATATATATATATATATAAATATATTTATATATATAATATATAACAAAATATACACCGCCGCGTTCTAAATGTATAATTATATGTTGATAACGCGCGTTATGTATATGCATGCACGCAGACTTACATATTTATTTATATATATTTATGTATGTATACACAAACACACATGTGTGTTTGTGTGTATGTGTGTGTGTAGCATATGGATAATATATGTACTTATATATTAATGCTGTATAGCTATCACTAAGAATTGCATAAGCTTATACACTGTATAATATATATATGAGATATCATACATGTAACTGACACACAGTCAGATGCATTTTGGTGTGCTACCTGCCCGGTGCATGCACGCCCGCCCGTGTGGTAATTATTTTGGTGTATATATATATATATCTATGATATTATATATATATATATATATATATATTATATATATAAGACGCATATATGATGTGTCTTGTGTGTGTACATAATACATACACAAGCATATAATGTATGTGTTTGTGTATGTGTGTGTGCATGCATATATGGATATCTATATATACATACACAATCAATAACTATAACATATAATATAAATATATGCGTTGTTGTGTACGGGCCTGTGTGCATGCACGCATTTATGTATATGTGTTGTTGTCGAGGCAGGGAGGTAGTTGTACAAGCATTACCTATCTACTGAGCATCCCATTAAACTAGTGATTAATTTACCCTGTACATACTGTTAAAGAGATTTACTTAATGAGATAAAATTAGTCAAACGAACAGGTAAAGGCTATGAATCGTAACATTCATTGTCGACATAGCGCATATTTACTACTTATGCATTATCCTGTTACACAGCTATGACTATGAAGCCCTGGTCGGGGTCTATATTGACTCCGCTAGCGAACACAGGATGAGACCTTTATAGAAGACTTTATCAGATCTATGTAAGATTTTGCAATTGATTGTCTACTATTCATATACTTATATATTATCATAGAGATAACATTAGGATGCATATATATATATATATATATATATATATATATATATATATATTTATTTATATATTATATATATTGAAGGGTGGTAGTGTATTCATATGTATATCTCACCATACACATAAACATACAGACGTTCGCGCCCTGCTGCCCACCAGATCACAGCTCACACACTACTCACATTATAGTGTTACTGAGCTAATAGAGCAGGCGTGGATATATTACTGTAAGTAAGTAATGTAGCGGGAGTAACTTAGGTATGTATGAGTTACCTCGCATCCACTGTGGGTACATTAGATCCTTGCTCATCACCAACGAGCGACAGCACACAGACAGGCACGATACCACAGACAGACACGACACACAGAGTGAAGTTATGCAGTTGATCGAGGTATACGTTACGTTTACGTACGCGGCGGAGGTGTTTGGAGTAGTAGTGAGGTAGTAGTGAGGGTAGGTAGTATGAGATAGCCACGACGATATGAATCTGTTGGAGACAGCACGATGGACACAACAAATAGCGTACGGCGTCGTGTGCATGCAACACATACACGACAAGCACCACTAGAGATCATATTTATTAGTAGGGTTATATTAACCATTGTAACTGGTCGCAGTACGTGTGTGTCATATCATGGACATTGTTGTGGGAATATTAGAGAGTATGAGTACGTCGTCAGGTATTATGTTGAGTCCATAGGGGAGTTATTCAATGGGTATATTCATCATATCATATCAGTGCTATGGTGATCATGAGAAGATTAGGAGGTCATGAGGCGAGGTGAAGAGCGAATTATTATTGGCACCTATTATTTAATACCAAATCGACCGTATATGGAGTAATAAATTGGTGTAGTTATGTAATAGAAAATATATAGCGATATCCATGCCACGAGACCAGCGACAGCAAACACAGCAGCACACCCCACACACACACCACAAACACACAACTAACACATGGGGTCTCACATAGATTATTATAGTATGTTATATCGATAGATAATATATTTGAGGTTATCTATACGTATATTAAGTTCACATACATACACACACAACACACAACATACACACACTACACATCGATAACTATATATATAATATTATACGATACTGAGTACGGTAGATTATACGCAGTATAATATCTATATAATCCTATACTTACAATACATATCATAATCATACGACACACCAACCAAATCACACACACCACTTTTTCGCCACACACACACACTTCACACACACATTACGACAGCGACAACATATATAATATGGTCAGTTGATAGCCTTAGAGGGTAATAGTAGAGGGATAGTACAGTGATACGTTAAGAATTAAGACTATAATGTACAATAGGTCTCGATTATATCTAGCATAACGAGTGCAGACACACACACACTGGCAATTGGTGTTCTGGGGCGAGCGACACACATACACACACTACACAATTCTTGGTTGAACACATCTACCAGTGCAATAGTCATAGACCTGAAAGAGAGGGCATACTTCACAACACACAGCACACACACACACACACACGATATATATATTATATATATAATATATATATATAAAATATATATAGTAGCCTACTATATATACTATATTATTATAATACTTTACAATTATATAATATCATATTTAATTTCTATATAGTTATATAGTCTTTATACTACACATATATATAGTAGATTGTTATGTATATTGCAATATATAATATTAATATTATTATAATAATAATAATTATAAGAGTATATTATGAATATGGTTATTATATATATGACCTTTGAGATATTATTATATATAACATATTCCATAAGTAATTATATACTTAGTTTTAGATTACATACTATTATATATCATATAATATTAAAGTTACACACACATCACACACGCACACACACAAACCAAACACATCACATTCTAGCGGAGCACGGACACACACATGCACACACCACATACACATATATATAATATACAGACAAAGTTGCGTCTATAATCTTTATAATCTACTCTGAGATGAGAACGCATAATTTCTCTCTCTCTCTCCTCTCTCTCTGTCTGTCTGACAATCAGGTTGAGTAACTTGGCAAATACCATACAGTCGCTGATAATTGGGAAATTCTTTGATGTATGTCTGTATTAACACTTTGCCGAGGATATGCTAACGATGATGATGATGTGGGACTTCTTCCTTCTGTTTTTCTATATTTCTAATCTTCCCTTCCCCGCTCTCCCTGTTTCTATAAATGTAACTGTATTTCCCTTACCCTATCTGTCAATTTAGGTTTCTTTTATAGCCTTTCCTTAGGCTCTTTAGATCTTAACATCTCTTGCTCATATGAGAAGGAATGATTTCACAGAATAGATGTAAAATACATCTCATGCACAGTTATTAATCACATACATTTTTAGCAAATGATTTAGTCACAATCATACTCCTATTTAACCCAACTTTCTATTAGCGAGTGCGGGAGGGAAGCAGGAAAAGTCGGATAAGTGTGGAAGAGGGAGGAAAGAGCGATAATAGAGGAGAGATAATGGCGGGTATGAAGTATTACTAGGGTGTACATTTGACTAACACAGGTTACAGCCTGGTAGAAGCATTTTCAAATTGTTGATCAAGTTACAAATAACCTGTCTTTTCTTTTTCTGTAACCATATTTCATTCATCTTTGTTCCCAACAGACCACCGACCTCTTGGAAACCCTCAATGAGTTCCCGGGATTCAAATTGTGCGGTCTCTTCAC
>NW_020870299.1:70000-72500 GCF_003789085.1 Penaeus vannamei
CGTCTGGACACCATCCTGTCTACTTATGTGAGGGTTTTTATGTATCTTACACCTGAATTTCCTTCGCTCGGGTTTCTCGGCCCTTCGTTCTCGGTCGCTCGTTCTTCACGGTCGCTCGGTCTTTTCGGTCGCTCGGTCTTATTGGTTGTATTTATACATGCACATATGTGTGTTACATACAAGTTATGTATATGAAACAATTTCATTGTTTTTTTATAGTTTTGTGGCATGGTACATATATATATATATATACTATAGTTTTGTGGCATGGTACGTATATATATGAAATACGTAATTAGCTACCGCATTGTAGGTCCTCGAAAGACGCCAGTATTTCCTTAGGAATTACATCTTCAAGAAGCGGAATAGTGATTTTCTTACAAAGAACGTAAATGTTTTAGAAAGGTTTTGGAAGGAGTAAAAGAGTCAGCTTATCTTCACAATTTTATTACATGTTATTGGATTGTAACTCACAAACACAAACTAAAAATAATGAAAATTATCATTCACATTATTATCCAAGTAGCTTTATTTTCCTTTTTAACACCCTTGCAATAAAAGTTAAAAAAGAAGAAGAAGAAGAAAAAAAAAAAAAAAAAAACGCATGCAACACATCAAACCCTTTTCACCAGTATATACCCCTCTGAAATAGGGTTGTAACGTAGGGTTGTAAGTGTTGCATGAAAAAGTTCAATACCTGAGTTCATCCTGTCTGCTCATCCCGAAACTGTCTGTTCATCCCGCCAAACATAGAGGGAAATAAAGGACAAAAGAATCCAAGGGTTTGTCTTGTGCTTTCTCTCTGCGTGCCCTGGCGAGTCGGGCAAATCACTGATTATCGTATAAGGGAGCAATCCACATGGGTCGGCCTCGAAGGGCCTTCGTAGTCGTGATCAAGGTCGAGTCGAAGATCATTACATAGTTACCACCTGGAAATACGTTATCATATATGCATAAAAACTCATGTGTTTATACAGTCACATTTACTCTGTACAAGCATACTACTAGTTGTATACTAATTCATATCCATACTATACAAGTATATGCGTATATATACATACACATATATGTATATATATTATATATAATGTATATATATATACACGTCTCTCTTTCTCTTCTTAATAAATATATATTTATATATATACAGTGCACATAACTATCTACACATATATACATATATATGTACACTTATATATATACATACAAATACATATATATATATATATATATATATATATATATATATATATATATATATATATATATTATATACAAACACACACACAAATGTGTATGTATATACATATACATATATATGTGTGTATGTATGTATATACATATATATGTGTGTATGTATGTATATACATAAATGTGTGTATTATGTATATACATATATATGCGTGTCTGTGTGTGTTTAAGGGTGTGTACAGAAAACCATCAGATAACTTACTACAGTGAAGACACTGTCACTAAGGGCAGAGAACCGCATACTGGTCCGCTGGTCGCCCTGCACTCATACCGCTTGCGACCCTGTGCACTCAGCCGCCGCACCACCAGGTCGCCATCGGCCGAGATCTAAGACATATATTAGATGATATGTATTTAACACATAGTCTTTGAGCTATTTAAATAAAAGTGCTATAACCTATTTACACCATTGTATTTAAAATAATTCAAAATACAGCAATATAAAAATTTTGGAATTACCTTATATTGGTTCCACTAGAAATCCTCTCGTCGTTGAGGAACCATTCCCGAGTGACGTTGTGGCCCTGCGAGCGGCAAGGCAACGTCACGGAGTCCCCTGCATGGCCCATGGCCGCGGGAGAGTGTTGGTAGATGCGAGGCAGAGCGTTGACGAGGGCGCCCAGGCGGCACGTGGGGCCTTCCTCCAGAGCCTCGCTTTCGTCGCCTGTTCTCATACCAGGGATATGCTTATTATTTCCACTGTAGCGTTCGCACCTGTCTCTGAGATCTGTAGTAGGCATTTACTATAGGTATTGTTAACTGTTCATCAAGAAGGAAGTGGACTTACCTACGATAACTACAGTAAAACGACGAGAGTAGGACTTGTGACTTCGTGGTGGCCTCACCTCCAACTTGTATGTCGCCTGTGTAGGAATTTTGAAAGAAAAGTTCAATGTAAAAGTAATTACACATTTTCAAGCATGATTAGGATGATCTTATTTTTGATGTCAACTGACCTGGTGCTGGTCGGAGACGCAGTCCAAATAGACGACGGAGGACACTTGCACGACGGAGGCGGAAGTGGACGCCGTCGAGCTCCTCCTCCAGACCCAGCAGGTTGGTCGCCTCTTCCAGAAGCTCTTGAGGCGTGGAAACGGCTTCGGCTATTCCACCCTACATAAAGGATTTACCAAACCCGTTATTCCCTTCTACTCTAATCATTTAAAAATATAAAGTTAACATAATCATATGCTATCACTTATACATAATAGGACGATGGCATTGTCTAAATATCAGTGTAGTGACACTG
>NW_020870299.1:95199-97699 GCF_003789085.1 Penaeus vannamei
ATCATATAGCAGAAGCGGTCAGTCTAAAAATCTATGATGATAGTAATAATAGGGATAATAATAATGATAACTATACTGCTAATAGCAATAATGGTAATGGCAATAAGAAAATCAATAATAGTTATAATAATGATGGTGATATAATGATTATGATGATGATGGTAATCATAATACTGATAATAATAACAATAATAGTGATAATAGTAATAATGGTGACAATAATATTGATAATGAAGATAATCATATTAATAATAACAATGATAATAATAATAATAAATAATGATAATACCAATAACAATGATAATAAGAACTAACGGGTAAAAATGCAACAGCATGTGACTTATGAACCTACAGTGATCCAAGACCTAATAATATCACCGTGTTTATAGTTCTTGTCAGTGCTCCCGTGCTTTGGACCCTTGCCCTCGCTCGCTGAGGAAATACACCTCTTTTTCGACTGAGATTTGGTTAAAAAAAAAAAAAAAAAAAATCTGCAAACTGATAATCTAGCCTCATCACACATACTCATTCATCCGACCTCATTAGGCTGATACGAAGGACTTCATCACTCGAGCATCATGCTAACATGATACATTTCACTGATGATTCTTTTATTTACACAGTGGGAATGCTGTTAGAGGAATAATGACCTACGGAAGGCAGTGGCATAAGTTTTATTAAGTAACCGAGACAACATAAAACATTATCTAAGGTACGTATTATAGCAGAGGACTGGAATCAGTTTATGTATATTTGTATTCACCCAGATACAAGTGTGTCTGTATGTGCCTATATACACACATACAAACATGTGTGTACATATACATACAAATATACATACATATATACATTATATATATATATATATATATATATATAATATATATTATATATATGTATACACACACACACACACACACAACACACACACACACACACACACACACACACACACACACACATATATATATATATATATATATATATATATATATATATATATAATATATAATACATATATATATGTATGTGTGTGTGTGAGCGTTTGTGTGTGTGTGTGTGTCTTTGTGTATGTATTATATATATATAATTATGTGCGCGCGTGTGTGTGTGTTTGTATATGTTATTATATATATATATATATATATATATATATATATATATATATATATATATATATATATATATATATATATATATATGTGTGTGTGTGTGTGTGTGTGTGTATCTTTATAATTACATGTGTGTGTGTATGTATATGTATGTGTATGTGTATATATACATATATATACATATGTATATGTATATGTATCTATATATATGTAACTGTATATATGTATTTATGTATATTATATATATATATATATATATATATATATATATATATATTATATGTATATATATGTATATATATGTATATGTGTGTGTACACACACACACACACACACACACACATATATATATATATATATATATATATATATATATATATATATATATATATATGTGTGTGTGTGTGTGTGTGTGTGTGTGTGTGTGTGTGTGTGTGTTGTGTGTGTGTGTGTGTGTATATATGTACGTATGTATATATATATATATACATATATATATATATATATATATATATATATATATATATATATATATATGTTTGTATGTATGTATGTATGCAATAAGTATATAATAAACAGGATTTCATTTTGTCCTTTTACAAGACATTGAGTTTTATTTACCACATACTGTCCTCTTTCGAAAATCATACTTAAATTACCGGCAGACGCCTAAATTCGACCTCTGTTCTGAACCAGAGAGATCCCCAGCCCGAGTGCAAGAACCCCGGAGATCCCCCGTTCGACACTGATCAATTCTAGAACATGAGATGCCGTCTTGGTCTCTTCAGCTAGCGAAGAGGTAGAGGCAAAGTTCAAGATTAAAATAACATCGAGAATCGCCATAAGAACTTGTCTTCTGCTATCTTAAGTATACGGCAAATATACTATTGCTACTGGTTATGCTATGAATAAGATGGCACGCAAATATTCCTATTATAGTGCAATTTCTAACCAGTGCTGAAGCGATGGGCTCCACCTCTTTTGTTTACATATGTATAACTCGATAACATATTATTCATATCTATGTATATTTAAATCTAACAAAGACTAAGAAATATGCCAATAATAATAAAGATTACATTTACAGGTTAGAGAATTTTTTTAACATTTTTTTTCAGATTTGCCATCAAATCACTTTAATATACGCTCGTCTTCTTGAAATAAAAACTGGTGCCATGGTAGGCAATTCTTTCTCACTATAATTTTAATTACATAATCGTTCAAAACCATACATGAGCTTTAGTTATGAGACATTAAGGGGAGGGGAGCTTTCTGCAAGAGTAAACAAAATCTTATGATATCCCATTTTAATGACTGCAGCTTCATTTCTAGTTTTGGAATGACAACATAAAAACAGATAATACCGAGTGTGACAACATACAATATGA
>NW_020870299.1:102699-115199 GCF_003789085.1 Penaeus vannamei
GTCATTACGCAACAGTACATCATATGTACGTGAGCCATGATCAACATGCGCAGTTCAAGTGCAAACCTGGAGATTGACACGATCCAGGAGGTTCTTCATCCTGGCTTGGCAGTCTTTGATGGTGTCCACTTCCCTCAGGAGCGATTCCTCCGGCTGATCTCGCACCAGGTCGATACCTGGTCAGTAAATTGAGCTATAGAAAAGGTAACAGCATTTCCAAAATTCACATCAACTATCAGATATCACTATTTAGATACGATGGGTTAATGTAGCGCACCCTGGCGATTTTCCCTGAAGTAGAGGCATTCCTTGGTCACGTGCAGCGGGTTTTCCGTGTCCCTCAGAGCATGCTCAAGGGCCCTTCGGGAGTCATTAAGGCGATTGGTCTCTGCCAGCATTCGGTCTAACTCCTGCATGAGTTCGCTCCTCCAGAAGGTGATATCGCTAACGCGCTCCCCCAGGCGCTGAGAGCTCTCGCGCTGAGCGATGTTGGTTCGGTCGTACGTGTACCTGTACATCAGAAGAGGTATTGAAACGCTGTTGATAATGTTTAAACAAATATCAAGGGCACATGAAAATCCCAATGTTAACAAACATCCTAAAATAGATTGTTGCAAGCAAACTACAATAATGATCACCTTTTGCAATTGCTCTAAGTGCAAATGCTCTTACCCAACAAGCCGCACCGCATCATCCCGCACCCTCTCCGAAACGCCGCGGGTGCTGTCTGCATCGCTATAATGGTTCAGATTACCTGCGGGAGGTGTGTAGGTGTAAATGGCCAACCTAAGGAATCAAACATCTCGAAATACAGAACTTTAAAAGGGTGTAGAAAATTTAAATGATATAAAGAAAAAAAGTATCGTGAAAAGAAATCATAGTAGCGAAAGTTAGCTATGGAATAACATATTATCGATGTGAAATGCCAAGTGCATCATTGGGCATGAAAAGACGAGGTGGTAACATAAAACGAAATACGAACGAAGAGTACAATTTAAGTAAAGAAAATGGTTAAAATACACCAAGGGAATAAAAAATAGTACGGCTCCAAGGTGTCTCTAGGGTAGAGTCCTTAATCTGGGGTCCATGGACCTTAGAGGGTTTATGGGGATCCGTGAGGATCATATTTAAATTGACATTTATTTTAGTGCTTTTTTAGATTGTTTACGATGAAGTTTAATAATACTGTGTATCTCATATATGTCTGAGACAAACAATACTCAATAAATCAAGTACATTATACAAATTGCATGCAAACGTGTTTATGTGAATATTTCTGGGGAAGGGGATCCATATCTTTCTTCAGGGTCTGAAAGGGATCTTTGACTCCAAAAAGGTTAAGAACCACTGTTCTAGGGACATAAGAGAAAACGTATTCTTAAAGGAAATACGAGTCTGGACGAAGGACTGATACCATAGTATCATATAGTGAAACAAACACAACTTAGGGAAAATCAAAATCATGAATACGCCGTAAAATGTGGTTGCTTACAATTTCTTGACTGGCTTACCTGAAATTAATTCCTTTTTTTTGTAAATATATCCAAAATGTTAAATAAATAGGCTTGACTACTTAGTTTATGAAATCTAGCAAATACTAAACCCACTGGATTCATTCGTGGTCTTAAACCGTTAGCTGCGGCCAGAGCTTTTGTCGACATAACATCACCGAATCTTTTTGTCTTCCACGTCCTGTTTGGCTGATGTAAAACAGGCAAATGAAAGAAAACATTGAAATCGCTATAAAGGATTAAAGACGGTACTCTGTGACCAGTCTGCGGGCGTGTAACGGGTTTTCATGGTCGCAGTGGCTGACGTGAAGATGTTCGGGAATCTGACCGAGTCCAACACGCGGCTCTCGGTGGGGTAGGAGCGGCTCAGCGTCGGTGGTACCAGGGATAAACTGGGGGAAAATGGCAGTAATTCTAAGTTGCAAATTTGGTAGCATAAAATGGATTTGTATTGGTTCTCCTACAGATTCTCCGGCTATTTCACATTCCCTCTTCTTTAGCAAGGCACACTGAACCGACAGTTTGTACCAATTTCATGATAATCTGAGTTTGATTTTTGGGTGAAATAAGCACCAGCGTATATCCAAAGATTATAAATCTCAATGACAGCAATGAAGCGCACAAGGAATTATAGCAACTCACCTCTGTTCAAAGGGCCTTGTGTCGACCGTCTTCATGGCAACGGTCTTGTTGAGAGCCGCTGGAGGTTGGTGGTACAAGGCAGGAATTCCCGCCATGCTGATTCCGCCGCTCATCGTTGTTTACCTTTCTCGCTGTAATGGTCGAACTCTTGTACTCTACAACTGTTTTACTTCACTGTGGTTTTTAGAGACTTTGTCGTATTAATCGTTCAGTCGACACTTATTTTGTTTTGAAGATTTTACCTATTTTACGATGTGCTGAAGTAGGGCAAGCCTTTTTCTTCCCCAATTTAGTCAATCCCTTTTGCTTCACACGTAGGCCAAACACATTGCATCAGGTGAAAGATGGTCAAGTGGTATACACACCATGTGTGTGTGTGTGTGTGTGCATGTATGTAGTGCTGTGTGCCGTGTGTGTTTGATACTATATATATATATATATATAATATATATATATATATATATATATATATATATATATATATAATAATATTATGATAGATATAAATCTTACATCACCGCAAACAGCAAAACACATGAGCTCTGTGCCACAGGACGCCCCTGAACGTAAGATTAGAATCTGTACATGATTATTGATATATGATGTGTTTGAGCTATTCCGTTTGACATTACTCTTATAAGCACAGAGAAAGAAAACATACAAATCTATCAATGTGTAATATTTAGGATAAGGCAGAATTCATGAAAGATTCACTGCTGCACATCATCCAGGTTAATCACGATGAATAAGCATAAATTAAACTGTAAATTCTAAAGAATTTCAAGGAGAGTCATATTCTATGAGAAGAGGGATTATGAATATCGCAATGATCTATCAGCTTGTGTTATGTTATATAATGAAAACTAATATTTTCACAGTGAGCTCCTAGACTAGATTATTTTTCTGGTGCGGGGAATATTACATTTTTTCATGTGCAGAAAACATCATTTTGTCTACCTCTGCACAGATGAATCTGCAGATGGATGATGAAACAAGTGCGTGGAGATGTCAAAAGAATGTAATGCGCGGAAGATGATTTAAAAAAGAACTAAGCATGCGTGGAAAGTTACACAAGAACTACATTTGCATGGACAGAATTTGACCAAATAATTTTTGTGCGGGGAACACATTCTCCATGCAGACCAAACCCTACAGTTTGGGTGAACTATGGTATTTAAAGTAACAGACCTCACTAAGTAGGAAATTATGATAAATACCGGGAAAAATTTATAATTAAATGGAAAAAATGTGAATTGCTCAAGTTTTTATGACATATCCTTATATTAGGTTACAATAGTGAGCATCTGTTTTGTAGGAACCTTTTATTCCCTGATGGATGTTCAGAATAATCTGCAATGGATTCCAGGAAATGCTTTTTGGTTAATGTTTATGGTATGAATGCACTAAGCTAAGGTAAATTGAAGATGGTATTCTTGTAGAGGACAAAAAGTTGTAATCATCAGTTTAGTCGTCCACAGCCTAAGTCCACTTGGTGCTTCCGAGTTTCAGCTCTTTCTTTATGTGCACACTGAGGAGAAGGCAAAATTTAATGGAGGGGTGTCACGGCAGAGCCCCCATCAACTTTCCCCTTGGGCAGTGATCAAATGGCACACCCAGTCATGGCAACCTAAATTTTTTAATGAATTTTGTGAAGTAGAGTTGGGGGACTTTGTCTCAGGCGAGTGCATCCACACTGTAAAGAATTACTACCTTTTTTCTTGTAGTTATATTAGCTGCAATTCATCCAAATCTACTTGAAGTCTGCTGTGATTAATAACTGATTGCCGGCATTCAGAAGTACAGCACCATGATGGTGTAGCCTCAGTTGATCACCGTATCCTTTGTGCTTCAGCAATTGCCAGTTTAAACTTCCATCATATATAATCTCGAAAGGTAGTGTTTAGATTAGTTCCTTATTTGACAGTTAATCACCAAGGTCTGCAAGCTCTATTGGTAAATATTTTATATTAAGTCTACTTGAAATTCATCAGATTTGATATCAGTGGATCCTTATCCAAATAACATGAAGAGATTGCTGAAATGATAGATAAACTCAGTCACATCTCATGACTGAGTGAAAACAGAGTGATGTTTACAGTGCTGAATTATGATCGTAAGTTCTATCTGAACTCTATTTGGCCTATGAGATGTTTGATGGTTGGTTGGTTAGCAGGATAACTCAAAAAGTTGTGAACAGATTATTGTTACCAGAGGGGTATATCAGCCTGACATAGATGCCATAAATTTTTGGTGGTGATCCAGATCATCATCCAGATCCAGGATCTAATATTGTTATCATTACCTTTATTACCTGTGTCAAGGAGGTTATGTTTATAGACATCACCAATGTACTTGAGAAAGAAATTATTTTAATGTGATTCTTCAAGAGTGAATATCTTTATTATATCAGGTATGCACTCTATGAGTGCTTCTAGTCTGTAACTTTTTTACATGTACTGATCTGAGTCACTGTACTGTCTAATAATCTAGAAAGTTACCTAAACTAATGGATTTCATTGTAAGCTTCTCTCCCATACAGTTAGATTCCCTTGATAGACTGACTGATACAGAAAAAATAACCATGATAAAATTAATCAAAATTAGTTGAAAATATTCTTTCTGTAGTAAAGAAAAGGAAGATTATGTATGTCCTTCACATTTTTCTCTTTTTTTATATGTCTAATGCTGATTAACATAGTACAAAATTTTGATGAATCTTCATTTTATCGGAAAGAAGATTCTTGTTAAATTTTTTTCAAGCTGAAGGTGCAGATGAGCTACATGTGTAGGCAAGGGAAATGGCATACTATCACCTAAGGAAACTCATTGGAGGTTAGGGGAACGGGGAAGAATCTGCTGTCATGAGATGCACTTAAGGCTACTCAGAGTGTAAGAGCTCAGGAAACAAAAAATTTAAATATCTTAGTAAGAGTTGAAGAAAGTCACAGTTTCCTAAAATGATATTTAAGATTAGTCTTTAAAGATTTCAATAGTACTGAGTATTGTGCACTACAAATCTCCAAAGAGGGTTAGCTGAGACATTTAGTATTCAGAAACAATAATACTTTTTGACCCTTCATACCATTGTATTTAGAAGAAAGTTTAACTGTTTCACATAGTTTTGGTATGAATATTATTTTTTTTTTCTTTCTTTAATTATTTTAGATTGTCCAGGGACTAATAGTGAAGATGCAGGAAAGGCATCTGCTTGTGCTGGGTGCCCGAATCAGCAAGTTTGTGCCTCTGGGGCAACCAAAGCTCCAGACCCAGGTAAACATCAATGCATTTTTCAGATGTACTTTGGGAATATATTGCACATATTAATAATTATTCCCATATCAGTTTTAGACTGTTTAATGTGCAGTTTCTGAAAAATGATGCATATGATGCATATTGTGCATAAGGCTTTCTTTAGATTGCTTAAAGAGGCAAAAAAAAAAATTTAAGATCAGATTCTGATATTCAGAATGACACAGTATGCAGCACTGTAGTAAATTTATACATATGTAAAACACCCTTGTTACACTTGCAGATCTTGGTGCTGTGAAAGAACGTCTAGATACAATTAAATATAAAATCTTGGTTTTGTCTGGCAAGGGAGGTGTTGGGAAGTCTACAGTTTCAGCTATGCTAGCTCGTGCCCTAGCTCTTGATGAGACCAAAGAGGTAAGTTCTACATAATCTGAATTTTGTATGTGTGTGTGTGTGTGATATATATATATATATATATATATATATATATATATATATATATATATATATATATATATATATATATATATATATATATATATATATATATATGTATATTATATTATATATATATATATATATATATATATTATATATATATATATATATATATATATATATATATATATATATATATATATATATATATATATATATATATATATATATATATATATATATATATATATATATATATATATATATATATATATATATACGTATATATACAAATATATGTGTATATGTATATGGAAATCTATCTACCTATCTATCTATATTTATAGGCACACACACATATATATTGAATATATATATGTATACATATGTAAATATATATTTTTTTTATATATATATCGTGTGTGTGTGTGTGTGTGTGTGTGTGTGTGTGTGTGTGTGTGTGTGTGTGTGTGTGTGTGTGTGTGTGTGTGTGTGTGTGTTGTGTGTGTGTGTGTGTGTGTGTGTGTGTGTGTGTGTGTGTGTGTGTGTGTGTGTGTGTGTGTGTAAATATGATATTTATATATGATATATAATATATGTATATATATATAATATATATATATATATATATAGTAAATAATATAATATATATATATATATATATATATATATATATATATATGTATATACACACATACATGTGTACATAGATACATACACACATACATATATACATGCATACATACATACATGCAAGCATATATACATACATATATACATATATGTATACATAGATACATATACATATATGAGGAATGGTTTATGTATGATGTATGTACTGTATTTATTTATGTACATATTCAAAAGACACACAGTTATGAATACATTTGCCATCAGATCCTGTTTTATATCACCCCTTACCTTACCATTTTATGCCTTCGTAGATGAACAGAAACTTCTCTACGAAGGAGAGATTTCGAGAGAAACACTGCAACGACCAGTTATGTTGAAATTATATATAGATAATATTGTGAAGAGGATAAAATTTATAGTACAAAGTTTAGTAATTGTGCTTAGTTAAAGCAGTGGTAATTCATGTCAATTGTATTAAACGACCATGGGAACTTTTGTCTTATCAGAAGACTCGCGGTATAATGAGCTATACAGAACTCGTCATTGAGGAGGTACCGTGACAAGTTTTTTTTTTTTTCATTGTCAGAGCAAAACTAAAAAAAAAGAAATCAGAATCATTCTTCAAATAAGATTTTTATTGGGTTGGACTTGAAAGTATATGTAGGATGCTCGAAACATTTTTAGATTGATTCTGTTATTATTTTCCAAAAAATACCTGGGGACATAACCATAAACCTCCGGAACTACGATATTTGTCTCCTGGACTACATAATGGCTTAAAGTGGGGTAGGCATGGCTGGGTGCATAAAAGGCGAATCACAAAGGAGTCCATGCTTGCAACCCCATATACATTTAGTTAAAAAGTAATTCATCCGCCGTCTGCGTACAAGATTATCGAAGACGGGATTTCTACGTGTTGAGGTTTCTTAAATTACGGTGTACAGTATATTCATACATTTGTGTTCTGAGCGAAAAGTTCAGGCAGACCTGGAGATCAGGTCACACAGGCTTGTGCGTTCGCGTAGGGTCACTCGAGCAATTACGTGACCCCCAAGACACACGTGAGGGTGAGGGGAGGCGTGCGTGCGTGTCTCGACCGTCTTGGAGGAGGACACCGACCATGCACTCTGCTATTGATCCTTCATCCTACCTTGGTCTCCCTCCTCCCCCGCGCCCGCCTTTCTCGTAACCGCCCGCGCGCCCATTATAACCTTAAATTAGCGCAATTCCGCCTAATATGGGAAGCTGCAAGAACAACGTCATGATGTGCCAGGGACTTTTTCAGCTGTGTAGGAATCTCAATGGAAAAGAGTCCCTGACTTAAACTCGATCTGTGCAATCAGTCCGGAAATATTCGACAAATACACTTTTATGTTTTCGATCGGCGTTTCGTCACGAGCGAAAATATGATATTGAATTTGCGTCCATAATCCGGAATATATCGCGCGAAAAATGGAGATTGGCCATCGCATGCGCTCGCCGATTTCATGCGTTCTAAGGGGGATTCACACGGATGCGTATGTCTGTGTATTTAGTAGTACGAGGTGAGAGCTGACAGAAAGGCAGTTTATTGTTTCCGATGTTTTAAACAGTTTTATTGGTATTGTTTGCTTGAAGTAATTTCCTTAGTTTATTATAAGTATCATCATCATTATAATTATCATTATTATTATTATCATTATTATCATTATTATTATTATTATTATTATTATTATTATTATTATTATTATCAATATTATTTTTATCATTATTATCATTATCAGTATTATTATTATTATTATTATTATTATTATTATTATTATTATTATTATTATTATTATATATTATCAATATCATTATCATTACCATCATCATTATTATTATTGTTATTGTTTTTGTTATTATTGTTATTGTTTTTTGTTATTATTATTATTATTATTATTATTATTATTATTATTGTTCCTTTAGTTGTTATTATTATTGTTATTATTATGATTATTATTATCATTATCATTATCATTATTATAGTTATTATTATTATTATTGTTGTTGGTAGTGGTTTTATTAGTATTGTTATTATTATTTTTATTGTTATTGGTGTTATCATCATCATCATTATTATTGTTATTCTCATTATTATCATTATCATTGCTATTATTATTATTATTATTATTATTATTATTATTATTATTATTATTATTATTATTATTGATTAGAATTTATAGTGTTACCAAACTAGAGCAGTAAACAGTTATTATTACGTTAGTGAGAGAAAAAAACAAGATAAACGGAAGTAGGTTTTTCTTCCGTGTTATGCATGTATATCGGTCATTTTACTCGAGTGTCCATATGTTAAGAGGTCTTCACCATCATTGGATGTTCATATCCTCACACCCCTTAATATGGCGCTATTTGTAAGAAGTAAAATGTACTCCTAGCGTCGCCCTCTTTTCCAAAAGCCTTAGACAAGATTCTGCCGTACAGCTGAGGGAAGGTTCCGGCCAGTTCTACTGCAAAGATTACTCACCGCAATCTCCCTCGCTCACATCACCTTGCTACACGATTTTATGCTCTCATGCTCGCCTGGCCCAGCCGGGTCATACTCACCGTCGCATCGCTACTCCAAGGTCACACATTTTCATGGTGAATTTTCACAAGCAAGACACTCGCGCCCTGAACACAACATCCGGAGTACACTCACCCTCACGATGCAACAGAACCTCCAGATACACAACGACACCTCTCTTGTACCTGCTACACCCTTATGCCCGCTGTACCATCGCCGCAGCGTGACTCTCAGCACGCATGGCACAATAGGAACTTGTGCATGACCTCTTGTTTACGAGGTAACCTTCCGTGCGTGACTATCACGCGAAGACGTTCCTCAGTAGATCTTCGATCCACCTAAGGCGATGGTAGAGCGCTCGCCAGAATGTTCCGTGTTTGTGCGTGTTTCTGTGTTCTCTGCGTGTCTCCCCATGCGGTACATTTGTTTCAGAGGATGCGCACATATTTTATAATTAAAGTACATTACACTAGGCAGGAAACCTAACAGATACATAGGTATGAGGAAAATCTGATTCCGATAGCAAGGATAAAAGGACGATCAGTGGTATACGTGAGGTGCCCAGTGAGTGATGTAAGACGGGGTGGGGCCCGTGTGGCCGCTCTGCCGTCTGCAAGTCTACTGCCTGCCTAGCCAGTTCACCTGTCTGCCTCCCCTTCCTTCTGCTGCTGCTCGTCTTGCCCTGCGCCTCTCGTTTCCTGTATGCTGTCATGCTACCTGCTCTCCGCCCATGTACACCTCTGGACTCGAGGCAGTTGCTGTATACTTCGCCGTTAAAGTCCCTCCTCCTGGCCCTCATTTTGTGTAGACAAAGACACCGAGACGTCCTGAGAGGGAGCAGAGGAAGATATATTATCGAGGAAATAATTACAAAGTAAAAGTAGGAGGTGCAAAATAAAACATAACAGAAGGAACAGCACGTGGGTACAGCATATCAAGAGAGGATGTGTGTATATGTGTGTGTGTGTGTGCGTGCGTGCGTGCGTGTGTGTGTTTGAGAGAGAGAGAGAGAGAGAGGCGAGGGCAAAGGAACTTTAGAGGGCATGCGAGAAATGGAAGGAGCACGGAAAGGTAGAGGATGAGAGTGAAAAATATAGATCAAAGTTCTTCACACACGGACTTAACCCCCCCTAGAGAGGGGGGTTGTAAAATGGGAAGATTGATAGCGAGAACAAGAGATGTGCATCCATGAATACACATACACGCACACACATAAAACACACTTACACATATATATACACACTTAGGCATACATACACTTACACACACTTAAACACACTTAAAACACACACACACGCACACGCACACGCACCCACGCACTTACACACGCACTTACACACATACTTACACACACACACACGCCACACACACACACGCACACACACACACGCACACACACACACACGCACACACACACACACGCACACACACACACACACACACACACACACACACACACACACACACACGCACACACACGCACGCACGCACACGCACGCACACTGACACACACACGCACACAATCTCACACACAATCACACAGGTACATACACACACACGCAGGCACGCACGCAAACACACACACACACACATATACACTCACACACTCACACACCACACACACACACACACACACACACACACACACACACACACACACACACACACACACACACACACACACACACACACACACACACACACACACACACACACACACACACACACACACACACACACACACACACACACACACACACACACACACACACACACACACACACACACACACACACACACACACACATACACATACACGTACCTGAACACATATCCACCCACACAGCCACAGAATCTCTCGCTTATCCGCCGGCTCTGATCGTGCTGCAGGTATATAATACGGGGAAACAATCAAGAAATCGCGTGTTCGGACCAGTATATTAAATTCTAGTCGCTGGATGGGAAAGACGTCAGTGCGGATTCGGACGCGTTGGTCGGACCCTGTGCGTCTGGTTCGGAAGAAAGAAGTGGAGGTAATTGAAAGGACGAGAATGACGTGGAGAGGGGAGACGAGAAGAAGAAGAAGAAGAGGAGGAGGAGGAGGAGGAGGAGGAGAGAAAAAGAAAAGGGTTAGAGTTAGAGCGAGATGGAAGGGTGGGGAGGGGAAAGCGGAAGAGAAAGAAATGATGGGAATAGAGGGAAAAAGGAAGGGAATAAGAACCAGAGATATAAGACGCGAGGAATGGAAGAAGAGGGATAAAGAGCACGGGGGGGAAGGAAAGTGAATTGCTCCTCGATTAATTTGAACGTAAGGATGTTTTGTATAACGACCTCCGATTGGTGCGTGACGCGGGATGACAGACCGCGGGGCACTCAGTAACGCGGTGTCAGGGAAGGTCTGGGGGTCGTGAGTGATGGGTTTACTCTGCGCCGGATCCTGGGAAAGCGCCCTTATACCAGCTTCGAGGTCTGTGGTTTCCATGTCATTCAGCAAGTGTGTATGTTCAGCCCTCTTTTCTGCCACCTTTTTCTTTCTTTCTTTTCTTTTCTTTTTGAGTTAAGTATAATTGCTTAAAGAGTGGGGGAGCTAATTACAGGCTAATTATATTGCTAAGGTTACATTGTTATATTAAATGAGGTATGTGTTAATTTCCAAGGAAATGGACTGGACCCTTATATATCATGTCATTTCGTCTGAAAGTGTGCTGTACATGGCACAAAGAGAATTAGTGATCCAGCTTTCTTTTATTAGCTAGACTTTACTTTAGTTTTAGGACAGATTTATTCGAGTCTCATTGAGTGTAAAACCTTTCACCAGTCCTTGGTACTGAATATCACTACACCACACTATCTATTATGTGAAACTTGATAAGAAGTAACCGAAAGTCTGTGTGTCTGCAAACTTAAATTTATTTGCTACTCTATTATGAACATCTATAATCTCTAGTAGATTTATATCCATGCACGCGTATTCAAAAAAAAGTAGACACATTATCTGAACACCCTGTATAATGTTCTTCCTCTCACAAGAGTCCATTTCCCGAAGGACACGCACGCAGAACGACTTCCTACCCCGGACACATGAGGTGCTCTGTGGCCAGGAGTGTTTCTGCCAACTTGGTCTGTGCTAATAGAGGACCGGTCTTGAGCGGCCGTGGTGTTGTAATCTGTGCATCTAGTAATTAAAAACTTGGCGCCGGGCGTCCGTAGACTTGGGCGTGGTAAATAATTGCGATAATGGTGTAACCGTAATGGGGAAGGAAGAGAATGGCTGGGAAGAATAATTGGTAGTAAAGGGAGATCATTGAGCAAAACAAGCCGGAAGGGAGGAAAGGAAAACAGACGACGGAGGCGAGAGAACAAGTTTTTTTTAGAGGAAGTAGGCAAGAAAAAATAATAAAGAAACGGGTTTATAGTGGAAAGAAGAAAAATAGCAAGAGCAAAGAGAATACGTCGATGTATGCTGCAGTAGCCATTAT
>NW_020870299.1:122699-127699 GCF_003789085.1 Penaeus vannamei
ATGTAGAAGACTGTACATATGAAGCATTAGGTTCAAGTCCTTTGGTCTGGAAGTTTAATGGTAGTACTACCAGTTCATAGAAACAGGAGAAAAATAAATTATGACTAGAAATAATAACAATATGAAAAGTGTTTTCATGTGCTGAAAGAGATATGTGTTCATATTTGGAAAAGGCAAAAAGGATAAAGATACATCAGTATTGGATAATTTAAGAAATAATTTAGTAAATTGCAACAGGGGAATATTTGATTACCCTGAGAAATGTTTATTAGGATTGCTGCAGTAAATGTATTAAATATATTGGCTTTATTAGAATTGTTCTGCAGAACTGATATCAAGAGAAGAGCTAAAACCTTTATGAAATTTGAAAAAAAGTGATTTTGGAGATATCAAGTTATATGTATTTTTGGTAACTCAACCTTAACCCATCAGCGAGGGGTAAAAATTTTGGCAAGTTTACGTATGCACGGGCTTGTTGGCGCGCACCGGCAGTTTCCCCTGTTTGCGCCCGGCTCGATCGGTAGTTTGCGAGCAACATATAGCACCTAAAAGCTTTTATTTTGCAAAAATTTATATAAATATTAAAATTTTGAAGGTTTACCTTCACTTTAGGTGCCATTGCCCAAAATCTTTACCATATAAATGAAGCCGCTACTACTGGAGAAAAACAACCTCCGTCCGACGAGCCAGTTGCGCGGGAATGGGCATGACATGATGCCCCCGGCGTTTGGTCCACAACAGCCATGGCATGTATGTACGTGACACCCGGCGCCAATGGGTTAATATCTCTTAACTATACCAGACCCTCTAGAATTTTTTTAAATGGATTGTACCCCATGTTAATTCTAATGGTTCTGTTGAAAAAAAGGTTATTGCATTATACTTGACTAAAGTATTAAAACTACAGCTGAATGTATTCACTTGGATTGATAAAATCTGCCATGAAATAAAACAATTTTAGAAGTTATGGGGATATTTGCAAGGTCTGGAAATAATTTCTTTTAATGAGAATTATAAGAGCTATGGCATATAACTTTTCCAAGAGATAGATTTAGATGTTTCTTATATACTGGGTGATATTCAACCTTCTGCTACATCCACCGAAGTTACAGTTTTATACTCTGAAGTATTCAGCTCTTATTATTTTCAAAACATGTACACATAGATGACTCCACAAGTGCTCAGACACCAAGGAGACAATTAGCTCAGTTCTGTGATATCACCTGATTTCCCCTTTTATTAAATTTTAGGAAAATATGTTTTTTCTGATATTATTGATATTGATATTATTATTACTATCATTATTATGATATTGTTAGCAATACTATTAAAAATAAAAAGATTAATAGAATCTTTCTAAAAGTCATGGAAAAAGCTTAACAGGTAAAATAGGTAGGACTGGTAATTGACTCCATGATGATTAAGCACTTGTGGAGCCATCTGTGTGTAAAGACAATCTGTGAACAAAAATATATTAGAAATGGCTTGCAGTTTTTTACATTTTCCCAGTTTCAAAATTAAGCAGTAACTATGAAGGCAAGAAATACACATCTTCAAAATTTTATTCAAGGATGATAATAACAATTGTTTCACAATGTGCAGGTTGAGAACCACTAATCTTGTAGACAATCATACCCTTAGTAAATATATTATTTGTATTTGTTTATCATTATTACTCTTTTTTGTTATTTTCATTGTTTTACCTTATTCACATTCCACTTCTATAACATAAATATTTATCTTTGTAAAAGATATATGTTCATTAAGTACTAACAATTCAATTTTTAAAATATTCACCTGTTTGTGTTAGAAATCATTATTACTACTAAAGCAGTATGCCAATAAAAATGTGAAATTATTTTACTACACTGTGCATAATACTGTATATACTGTAGATATATTTTAACCAGAAGGTAATTATAAATGAATATAGAAGATGATTGGGAGAGGTAATTGTTTGTGAACTTATAAATCCAAATATCTGAGATCACTGATTTGCTTCTGGTGGCTGCTACTTTTGGTCATAATTTTAACAAATAATTATTTATTTAGAAAATAATTGGTCAGGCAGTACATATGCAAACTTCTTAATTTCAGCTTTGTATTCTTACAAGAAAAAATATGTATAGAAGAGATGCTTTCTTAAAATGTTTCTGAAAATGTTTTTAAAAAATGAAGAGCTATTACATAACTATATCAGAAGTTAAACAAAAAACACTTTGTGTCCTTTTTTCTTCTTCCTGAATAAAATAAACCTGCCCCATTTTTATTGTTAAAAATCTGGAAGGAAAGTAGCAGTTACTGCAATTATATGCTGTGTTCTGTTTTTATAATGTTAATAACAATAATGATAAAAATGATATAATAATGTTTATCATTTTTTGAGTCTCAATCATGTAAGAATAAATGGATAATGAGCAGAAATCACTGCTCCAAAATGAATAAGTGAAAAGCAGTTGTCCTCATAATTCGTAAGCTTTGCCAAACTAAACCTCCTTGCTAAAGTTTACCTTGCTAAAGTTTTAGTTTTTACAATAATAGCAATAATAATAAAATGTCTATCATGTTCATGGCAGGAGATTGACCTAGATATTTACAATTTACCACAGCTTAACTTAGCCTCAGAATTTGTATTTATGAATGACTGCATGATTTTGGGAGATGTTTATTGATTAATGATTAAATCACAGATGTGTTCGAGATATTTCATTGTATTAGGTTGTTGAAGTGCTCATTCATTACTAAACAGGCTCTGGATTAAGATAGTAAGATAGGTTCAGTTAGATGTGATAAAACATACCATGGAAAATTTTACAATAATAATTTTCATATGGATTCTATTCAGTAAGAGAACCTTCAAAACAACCACAAATGTAATTTTGTGAGATAAGTGAATATTTAATTCTTTAGCCTTCAAACTATAAGTTTACGTAGCAGTTTGTTTTAATATTTCCATATTTTGCCTTATCTTGTAGAGTGCCAGTTGGGTTAATACTTAAACAAGGAAGCTGTATATATTATTTTAGAGGTAAATAAATTTAGTAATCTCACCTTGAAAACAATTAAGTTCTTTAGATTTCTTCAGCATTTGGTAAGTAGTTAGTGAAAAGAAATCTTTCCTCCTATTGCTTAGGTTATGGTTTTGACAGGGAAGAGTAATTTAGTGTTGTTACATTCCATAAGACAGCGATCAAGATATGTCCATTTCCTGTTTTTCAGATTTTTCCATATTTTTCACAGAATTAAGAGATACTATTTTATTATACAAAAAATGTTTTTGAGAGCTATAAATTGAAGGCAATATAGAAAATATGGAACAGACAGGTCATGACACTGGCTGAGTGTTCTATGTAGGTCTATGTATAGCTTGCATAAGCGAGATACCCTCATTTTTGCTTCTTTTTATATATTTATTTGTGCTTTTTATTATTATTTTATAATTTTTATTACTCTTTTTTGTCTGTTATTATTATTATTATTATTATTATTGTTGTTATTATTATTTTTGTATGTGTATATGTGTGTCTTTAATTTCAAAGTCAATCATATAAGAATAAAAGGGCAAGTCAGAAGTACCAAAAAAATAATATATATGATAATAAGATAAATGCTACCTGTAACCCAATATCCACAAGTAAAAAAGTTTGGTAAGTAGACATGATTGCGGGGATGTTGGCGCACACTGACAGTGTCCCCTGTTTGCGTCAGGTTTATTGGTAGTTTGCGGGCAACATTAGGTATCTAAAAACCTTTATTTTGATATGATTTTGAAGAGTATATTTTGAAGGATCGCCTTCACCATAGGTGCTATTGCCTAAAAGTTTAACCATACATATGGTACTGCTACTATTGGAGAAAACTATGATCTGTGATGAGCCAATGGTGTGGGAAGGGTTGTGATGCGATGACACCTGGTACTTTGTCCACAAACTGCCTTGGCAACATACGAGATGCTACTTGCGGACAAAGTGTTAAATGTAATTTTTAGGGCCTCATTGGGTAGTCAGTTGTAGCTATTAATAATATACATTAATAGAACAGAATATGAAATTAGATAGGAAAGAAGAAAAGCAATAACAAGAAACTAATTAATATTAAAAGTAATGAAACTGGTCTCAAATATTAAGAAAAATCCATATAGTTACAAATGTATCAATTTTATCTATTTTCTTCCACCAGGAAGTTGCTCTCCTTGATGTGCGAAAAGAAATAACCTTTTGCCGAAAGGTGAACATTCCAATAATAGGTATAATTGAAAACATGACTACATTTGTGTGCCCAAAATGCAAGGTAAGTAAGAAGTTTTTGTGTTGAAAGATTTATGACAGAAGTACTTGCAAGCATTTAAAAGACTTTTCATTCAAGAAGTAATTTGCATTTATCATTTTACAGGTGGATTGTGTTTGATGTATTATGCATTTATGTATTTTATTGATACCTCGGTCTTTATGTCTTTTGCTGCGATTTGTCATTTCAGACAGAAACAGCAATTTTCCCAGCAACAACAGGAGGAGGTACCCAGCTGGCTGCAGAATCAGGTTTACCATTGTTAGGACAATTACCATTAGACCCCAGGATTGCTCGTGCTTGTGATCATGGACAGAATTTCTTAACAGAGGAACCAGATGCACCTGCAACTCTGGGTTACAAGGAAATAGCAAAGAGTAAGTATGATCGCACAATTTAGTCAATAAGGATTGAATCAGTATTTGATAAAAGGCTGTAAATAGTAGCCTTGTTATTTATTTTTTTAATATTTGTAACATATAAAGTACACATATAGACAGAGTGTTTGTGTATGTATATATTTATATTTATATATTTATTGATTATTTATATAAATTATATTTATTTATGTATGTATATATCCTCTTTTCCTTCTTTACAGAAATTATTGAGTACTGCCAGTCACTGAGTTGATAGGAAATAAGATGAAACATGCTGGAAGAAAGCATGCTCAAGGAGATTTAGGATATGAAAAGACCATCTAAAGACTTTTT
>NW_020870299.1:175341-180677 GCF_003789085.1 Penaeus vannamei
CTCACGCCCTCGCATTGTATTGCTCTCTCCGGGGGGGGGGGGGGGGGGGCTAGGGAAAAGGAGGGAGGGGATTTAAATTCGCGTGATGCTGGATCGTAAATATTTTAGATTTTATGTTTTCTGCCAGCTTATGTGTTTTGTAATTCAAAGACAGTTTTTTATAATTACACAACGGCCTTGTTAAGCATGTGTTCAAGGAATTCGAAAGAGAGTGGACTCCAAGAAATGTTTAATATTTCGCGTTGCAGTAGTTGTCGTCAAGGAAGAACGGTAACAGCAGAATGCAGGTCATTCCTTCTGCTTATAGAAACACCTGTATCCGAGTTGACTTATTTTATAAACAAGACAACACCTGCGAAGTCAGCCTAAGGAGATGTGGGCGGACCTTAGTGCAGGAGAGAAGACCGAGGGGGAAGAGGATGCACGGGCGAGGCGAGGGGGAAGGGGTTACGGGGAGTGGGGTGGAGGGCCTCGAGACCGTTAGGAACGTGGCGTACTCTCGAAGCCTCGTTAAACTTTCACCATTACCAATGCTGTTTAATGTACGTTAAAGCTGACAGTGTTAAGGATGCGGTAGGTGGGACAAGAGATAGGAAGTGGCAAAGATAAATTATATTAGTTTCTATTAGATAGCTGGATTCCGGTCTTTGACTCCAGGTTAAGTGGGTTTCTTGTATACAGGTGGCTCTCAGCCAGCCTAGATGCTGCTCAACCGGTAGATGTTAACGTGCAACTGTGTTTATGTTTACTGTGTTCCAAGCAGGTGTGTGTGTGTGTGGGTAGGCTTATGCATTCTGTGTCATGGATAGCTGTTGGACCGCACTTGTGTGGATGCGCTACATGTATTGCATACAGTTACGTTTGAGTATACGTGCAGGTAATTTGTTCTGGTGTGTTTGTGTGTATGATACTCTGTTTATATTATATATACGGTATATTTGTAAATAGGATTCATGCGTATTTGTCTATATGCCATTAAAGGAAATGGTATACATAGTCGCTTTTGAGTCAGGTGCCCCAAATCGCTCACACCTGAAGATAAAGTTAATGAAATAAAAGTCATAAATAGCCGCATGTACATACATTACCAGTCAATGTTAATGTCTTTTCCGGTTGTACGGTATATTCTGAAATCCTGCGAAACACAACAACCTTTTCCTACTCCGGACCAGCTTTTTCCAGACTCAGTGAAGGAACTATAGGTATTCTTATTTTTAAGAAGTTATTCGTTCATTGACAAATATGTGCGGAAAAAAATGTCCAGTTTATGTTGGCAATCTTCGGACTATGTATTTTTTTTACATTTTATATTTTTCGCTTTCAAAATGGAAGTTATGATTTTGTTGTCATAACCATTTGCAATTTGTGACAAGTCTACAAATAACCATGAAGAAAATCGTCAAAGTATGTCATATCTTCCGTTTAGCGCAACAAGAATGGAAATCTGCGTTAACATTTCAGATATTATCTACCATCATCGTATCAGTGCATGTGACTTAGGGACTGTATGATGACATACATACAGTTCAATCTCCTTAGATACCCTATTGTGAATTGCACCCGATTCAAGCGAGGATATGTGGCAAGGAAAAAATACTAAATCCGGCACGGAAAATAATGCGAAAACCGGTAGCGCTTTGCGTTGGTTGATCTAGATTTGTGGTTGAACGAGGTTATGGGCGAATTACCTACCACGTTTTTTTTTCTTTTTATTAAAGTGGGAAAACTAATGAATGAATTTTAATTGACGTAACCAAGATTGATACTAAATACTTATTCAGTGAGGAAACTCACCAGCTTCAATCGCCTTTTTCCCGAGAAGATAAGATATTAGTCTACCACAGTCGCGAGCGTAGGATACGCTGCGAACCATCCGCGGAACTTGTGGCAGTGCTGAGATTAGGGAGGAGGTAGAAGGGAGGGGGGGGGGAAGGTTACGCTTGACTGCGTTTGGTATACACTAGACGGGTACAGGTTCGTATAGGGAAGAGTCCGGCTAAACACACAAGAAAAAGTGTGCAGTAAAAAGGGATAAAAATGGTGTAATATAAGTAAATAAAGATTGGGAACTGATACTGTATTTTTATAAAGAAGAGTAGTAATGATTGTGGTTAAAAAAGTGTGGGCGTACCACGTGTGTAAAAAAGTATTTGATATGCACTAAACTAGTATGTATACTCGTATTTATAGATGTTACTGGACTACAAGTTACTTCATATTTTCTAAAGGTAAATGACCAGCTTAGAGGTCATAGCAGTTCTTTCTTTAATATTTGGTAGACTAGTCACTATATGCTTTGGAGAAATACAAATTGTTTAATAATGTTTACTTTAAAGGTTCACACATAAAAAAATGTGTTGGTTAATTACGTATTTCGTTTCATAACTTTATTTTTTGGAAAAAAGAATCACTTAGACATGAATCACTGTACCTAGTTTAGTGATAAAAATTGTTTAAAAAATTATTTCCGTATCGAATGCTGGTATTGCAACGCACCTATTAATTTGCTTTACTCCTGACCTGTGTAAGAATTAAAATATTCAGTTCTTCTAAAGGTTTGCAAATCGCGTTTGGTGCAGCAGATAACTTTTGCACGACTTGCAAGAGGATTACACCCACGTGGGTTGCTAGAACGTTGCATTACGCACAGCTTCTAGTGGCAAATCACCGGTGGCACTCGCTCGAAGTCGAGTAGCAGAAGAACAGGTTGTTCCTGACCCCGCGCCTGTATGGTTCTCTGGTGGCCGGGCCCGAGGGCGACCTAAGCTGTCATTAGTGGTCCAGTTTGGCCCTGTGGTGGCGGGCTAGACGGCGGCCCTCCCGTACCGGCGGTGCTCGTGCTGCCTCGGTCAGGCCAGCTTAGTTTAGTTCGAAGATTCTCCTGGCGCGGGCGTTCAGATCAGTCCACTGAGTTCAGCAAGGCTCACTCCACGCGGGTCTTGTTCATGGTCCTAGCCTCTTTATGTTGGGTGGCCTTGTCGCTCGGTCTACGTTGTACCTTGGTGCAGTAGCGGTGGCCTTGCCTCATTTTGTGTACTCTTTTGTGACCTCGCTACATCATTCTGATTTAATGTTTCTTTGGTGCGGTGATCCTGATCCTGAAATCGTGTTACGGTGCTGTGGCAGTACAGATACAGCTAGATGGAGCCTTTTTTTTTATGCCACAACCGGTATTGAGTGATATAGGTTTTAATCATTGATATTAGATATCGGCATACACTGGTTTGTTGATTTTTTATGTAACATTGACCATAGAGTATTTAGAAAAAAGAGATGATGGAGATGGAATCTTAATATTTTTGCCGTGAGTATGGTGCTGAAGTTTGCAACTTTAACAGTGATAAGGTAATGCTTCTATCATGTAGACGTTAGTAATTAATTTGGTATTGATGACAATCATAACACTTGTCCTGGATTAACTAGTTCTGATGTTAGAGATGTTGACACGCATCATGTCTATGGTACTGGTTTGTGGTTTATTTGAGACTAATTACAGGGTTTTAAAGCTATTAGAGAAGTTACTGTAAGGCATAAACTTAAACGTTTAAGCTTCTAACATTTGATGAGACATGTTCTAGACTACACCGATACTAAATAAGATTCGTGTTGGTGAACACACACTGTGAGAAAAGGCACAGAAAATGAAAGATATTGACTTTTATCAGAGAATAATTAGCACACCATCTGTGGCTTTCCCACCGCTATAACAATATGAAAACAAGCACGTATGTGTGGGAAAGAATATGTACGTAAATGTTCTGGGAAAATCGACGCTTTTGTCATTGAGGATATACCGTTGGCACTCCCACAGTGACATTAGTAATGAGGATTTAATGATAATCGGGTGTTCTCTTTTTAGGAGAGAATTAATTTGTATTCATAAGGCTCATATTACACATAGGTGTGGACAGTGTACATTTCTGTTGTTACACATGTTTTTCCGAACCTTTTTACTTGGACGGTCTGAATATCTAATCCTATTATTGCAATTCCTATTCTGGCAACTTTCGCTTCCATCTGCGGTGCTTATCCGCCCACCACTTCCACTTCCATGACCAGCCTGCTCTGCCCCGAACCATATTTTCCCCTTCAGTAGATTTCACTTTTTTATTTGTTTACCTTCTTCTGCCGACCCCTCCCAACCTCCTAAACTATCCCGCCACCCACATGAATTAAGAAATGAAATGCTGATCAAATATTCCTTTGATAGGATCTCAGAAAGGAAGACAAAAGGTAACAGTCCGAATCGAAATAGCGAGACCATCGGCCTCGGACGGATACGGTGAAGTAGGCTTCGGTGCAGCGCCAGGATATGTCCAGGCCTTCAGCGGCTAAACAGCTTCATGGCACGTTGATATAACACTCTCTGACGCTGTGATTTACGTTAATGTTTGTGTATCTGAAAGCTTACTTTGTCAAGAGGCTGAAAAATGAATTTGGTATTCTACGGAGGAGTAAGGGCGAGTGCTAAGATGATGAAGGTGGAATTCGTACCTATTGAGGACGAGGCCTGGGAAGAGTTGCCAGGTAGGCAGGAATGTTGCTGTATTTACCGCCGGTCTACCTATGGTTGACCGGCGGCGACCTTAGCTTATCTCCCGCTTGGTCGGCCTCTCGCTCCGTCCCTACGACTGAGCCTTGACCTTCGCCGCCCACTCCCCTTCGCTACGGTAGAAGTAATCGTCTTTCCGAGTCTTAGCCACGACCTTGCCTCGTTCTGTACCTCTGGCGGTCGTTCACTCGTCAGGTGCGATGAGGCTCTTGCTATTTTGTTATCAGAATTGTTATATCCGTTCGTAAAACATTTTCATATGTGTTCTCTCTATTCATTTTTATCGAGTTGAAGATATATATTATTGTGATTGGCTGAATGCAACATAACCAAATAACGATGACATATTTTAAAGGATTATCATCATCAACCTGTCAATTATCAAATAATTATCACCATCAAACTAACAAACTGTCATTATGTCATCGGCCAAACTTGCCGAGTATATCGTCGCTTCTACAAAGAAATACTGAATATTATCCGCTTTCAAGGACTCATTTTATAATATTGGGACTGTCAGATCTTGGCCTTGATATAGCGCTCAACTCTAACCTCTTGGCACAGACACGTAGTACACATTCTCAGTAGGACTTCGCAGTTCCACTGACACATCTTCATATCTTTTGTGGCGCTAATATCTAATTGACCGTTTGACTAACTATCATATTCTATATATAATATCTTATATTTTTCCAAACAGCTTGCTTCTTTTTGTAAATTATAACCGGTTAAGTTTCCTGAGAAATTATATATTTTTTTCGTTTTGTCTCGCTGTTCCGATAAT
>NW_020870299.1:180777-183277 GCF_003789085.1 Penaeus vannamei
TATTGTTTTTCACGTCAGTCTGTCAGTGAGTTACTTCGTTTTCCGTTCACTTATTACGGAGATTTTCTATTATTATTGTTTATTCACCTTTGATATACTATGTTTCGCGTCGTGCAGAGTTGGGTCCTCTTTTTTCTAATCTGCTTTTTTTTTATCAGATTTGGTCTTGCCTGTTCTTTGTTGTGTGCCTTTTGTATATGTTGTTTATTTATGCTATTTCCTTTTCCTTATTTTTTCTATCCCATTCTTTTCGCTCCCCCATTAAACTCTCCAAACGTACCTGGGAGCCAGGTGAGAATGATGAAAATCCTTGATTAGGAGTGAATTTTTTTCCTCCTCCCCCCTTTATCCCCCTCACGTCTCTGTCTCGTAGTTAAGCTGATGTATCGGATGCCTTTCATGACTCACTGCGGGGAGGGTGTTTGCATATTGGAATGGGCATTAGATGCTCTGCTTGTTTTGTTTTTCCTGGTTTCCTGTTGTTACTTTCACTAACGATACTTTGTTTATGTATTGCGAGAGCTGTGTCCCCGTTGGAACCATGGGACTACCTCCCCTAGGAGCCAGGAGAGGAAGATGAAAATATTATACATATGTATATATATATTATATATATATATATATATATATATATATATATATATATATATATATATGCATACATACATACATATATATATATATATATATATATATATATATATATATATATATATATTATATATATGCATACACATATATATTACATACACACACACACACAAACCACACACAATATATATATGTATGTATATATGTATGAATAATATATGTATATGCATACACACACACACACACACACACACACACACACCACACACACACACACAACATATATATATATATATATATATATATATATATATATATATATATATATATGTATATATACATATACGTATATATAATATATAATATATATAATATATATATATATATATACATATGTATGTCTATATATATATATGCGGGTATATATGTATACACAGACGATATATACATATATACGCACATATATACATATAAACATACACACGCTTGTATATGAATATAAATATGTCACACACACACACACACACACACACACACACACACACACACACACACACATATATAATATATATATATATATATATATATATATATATATATATATATATATATATATATATATATACATATGTGTTTGTGTGTGTCAGCATGTGCGGTGTGTGTGTCTGTGTTTGTACATATTTGTATACATTATATATGTGTATACATACACACAATTATATATATACACACACACACATGTCCCCGGCGTGACATTCGCACTGTACTGGGTGACTTCAATGCAGTATCACTTGATGCAGCACAGGATTCCATTGGTGAACATCCGAGGACAAGGCAGAATTTCATCTCGCTAGAGACACTGGAGGCCACTGATGCATGTCGCGTGGCTAAACTGAATGGCAGTCGGGCTTTGCCCCATTCCTTGGTGCGCAGGTCTTGGACTCTGCAGGGAAGGGATAAGGAACAGTACATCAGGAAGATTGATGAGGAGATTGAAGGCGATTTCCTAGTTAATGACCTTCGTCTAGCCTGCTCAGTGGATGAACAGATTATCTCAGATCATGGTGCGGTTCGTGAACGTTGGGCTGAGTATTTTGGGCAACTGTATCAGGGAGATCCTCCAGCAGTTAGTTTGGACGCCAATGGTGTCGCAATCCCAGCACCAGATCCTCCCATTAGTGAAGAACCTCCTTCCTGACTGAAGTCAGGGAAGCAATGTCCAAGCTGAAGGGTAGGAAGGCTGCAGTAAATGCGGTTGATTTACCCCTAGCAAATCCACAATAAACTGTATCCTAGCACTTCAGGTCATTTTGAAACGCCACCGTGAGTTGGGCTGCTTACGGCTTACATCGATCTCAAGAAAGCGTTTGACGGTACATCACAAAGTTTTATGGGAGATCCTGAGACAGGAAATCCAACATGGATTTGGTTCGATAGTAAGCTTATATACTGGTAGTGAAAGTGCTAAAGTGTGGTGGGAGCCTGTTCCTTCCCTGTTAGGTCAGGAGGCTGTGTGCTTGCAACGGCTCTTTTCAACATTTGTATGGACTGGTTAATGGGCAGTGCTACTATCCAAAGTCAGTGTGGAGCAACAGTGGGCAATATCAAAGTCATGGACTTTGACTTTACCGATAATATTGCTATCCTTTCTGAGTCTCTGGGTCACTGGTAGCTGCTTTTGATGTATTCAGCAATAAGGCAAAGCCCCTGGACTTGAAGGTCTCCTAGACCAAGACCAAGATCCAGGATTTAGGGGCCTGTTAGGGGACCTGTTGAGTCGATTCATACTGTGGCGAGAATGCTGGTTACAGAGAACTTTACTTACTTTGGTAGTACATGTCACGTCTCTGGGTTGTCAGACCAGTAAGTCAGTAGACGGTCTGATCTGGCAGCAGGAGCCACGAACTCA
>NW_020870299.1:190777-210777 GCF_003789085.1 Penaeus vannamei
TAGAGACACTGGAGGCCACTGATGCATGTCGCGTGGCTAAACTGAATGGCAGTCGGGCTTTGCCCCATTCCTTGGTGCGCAGGTCTTGGACTCTGCAGGGAAGGGATAAGGAACAGTACATCAGGAAGATTGATGAGGAGATTGAAGGCGATTTCCTAGTTAATGACCTTCGTCTAGCTTGCTCAGTGGATGAACAGATCATCTCAGATCATGGTGCGGTTCGTGAACGTTGGGCTGAGTATTTTGGGCAACTGTATCAGGGAGATCCTCCAGCAGTTAGTTTGGACGCCAATGGTGTCGCAATCTCTGCACCAGACCCGCCCATTAGTGAGGAACCTCCTTCCCTGACTGACGTCAGGGTAGCAATCTCCAAGCTCCGTGAGTTGGGCTGCTTACGGCTTACATCGATCTCAAGAGGTCGTTTGACTTGGTGCATCACAAATTCTTATTGGAGATCCTGAGACAGGAAATCCAACATGGATCATTGGTTCGATAGCAAGCTTATATACTGGTAGTGAAAGTGCTGAAAAGTGTGGTGGGAGCCTGTTGAGCTCCTTCCCTGTTGGGTCAGAAGGATATGTCCTTGCACCAACTCTTTTCAACATTTGTATGGACTGGATAATGGGCAGTGCTACTATCCAAAGTCAGTGTGGAGCAACAGTGGGCAATATCAAAGTCATTGACTTTGACTTTACCGACGATATTGCTATCCTTTCTGAGTCTCTGGGTCTCTGGTGGCTGCTTTTGATGTATTCACCAATAAGGCAAAGCCCCTGGGCTTGAAGGTCTCCTAGACCAAGACCAAGATCCAGGATTTAGGGGCCTGTTAGGGGAACCTGTTGAGTCGATTCATGCTTGTGGCGAGGATGCTGAAGTCACAGAGAGCTTTACATACTTTGGTAGTACATGTCACGTCTCTGGGTTGTCAGACCAGGAAGTCAGTAGACGGATTGATCTGGCAGCAGGAGCCACGAACTCAGTTAACAAGAGTATTTGGAGGTACCGGTACCTATGGGGAGGGACTAACGTGTCTTCAAGGCCTTGATACTGCCAGTTTTGTTCTATGGAAGTGAAACCTGGACACTATCCAGTGCCTTGGAGCCAGGTCTCGATGCCTTTTGTAACAAATCTCTATGCTGGATCATGGAGTACAGTTGGCATGTATCGAACCGACGGCTACACCGTGAGGCTAGCATGGAACCTGTTACTTGCATATAGCCTCTATAGGTAGGGCTCTATGGGCCCCTAACTCGTTTCCCAGTGGATGACCCTGCCCATCAGATTGTCTCTTCTCGAGACAATCCTGTGTGGAGGAGGTCCGTGGGACGAGCTAGGAAGGTTTGGCTTGGACAGCTCAAGGAAACCTGCCGTGTAGAGCTAGAGATGGGCCGAAGTCGCCATAAGGAACCTCCGTGGTTGGAAGGTTTTTCATCCCGCTCTCTTTAGACCATCTGCAGAATCTTACAGCTGTCAGGGTCTCTGTCATGGTGGGACAGGGACATCTAGTGTACGAGGTTGTCATGCTTATGATTCAGTAACGCTTTCGCAACCACTAAATGTTTACTTCGTGCCAAAGAAAGGTGAATTATCTTATTTTATATATTGCATACCACCACTTGATAAAAGAGTTTGTACAGTATAATTAAGCTAATAATACTTCCTTTAGCAATATGCCACTGATCATGCTGTAGTATTAACCCGTCCCTCCCCCTGCAGCGATTCCCACATTATCCACATCCCCATAGCAAGTGTATGCTGATGAGATGCTGCAAACAAGGTTTTTTATCTAATTTCTATAGCAGGCATGTAAGAAGAAAGATCGGGGAACATGAATAATGTGAAGGAAGAATATAAAAGTTTACGTTGTTTAGCTTTATTGCAGTAACATTAAATAAAACGATGAAGATAAGTTGACTTTATTCTTCCTTTGAAACCTGTTTAAGAGAGTTCAGATGAGATTTGGAACTGCCTTTTCACACAAAAAGAAAGTAAGGGTTTTCCGATGAACCCACAATTCATGCTGGCTAATTAGACTATATTATGAAGCCAAAAAAAGGGTAATGCAAAATAATCACAAGTATGGCTTACATATATACATATATATATATATATATATATATTATATATATATATATATATATATATATATATATATATATATATATATATATATATATATATATAATATATATATATATATATATATATATGTATGTATATATATTTATATTATATTGTATATATATATATATATATATATATATATATATAAACACACACACATGTATTAATATATATTATATTTGTATATATATATATTTGTATATATATATATATATATATATATATATATATATATATATATATATATATATATATATATATATATATATATATATATATATATATATATATATATATATATTATATATATATACAACACACACACACACACACACACACACACACACACACACACACACACACACACCACACACAACACATATATATATATATATATATATATATATATATATATATATATATATATATATATTATATATATATATATATATACGGGGCTGCTGCCGACGGGGGCGCATAGCCGCATCCACACTTCCGATCGCTGTCTTAAAATCAAACAATTGAATATCAAATCAAAAAGTCGTATTTTTCATGTAAGGTATTTAAACGGATTTCTTGTAATCATAATATAATCAAATGTGTGTGTAATGATTTTTTAATCATTAAATGTCTTTTATTTTTTCGGTTATATGTAGAATACCCAAGAAATTCTCTATCTTATATTTTTTTTTACCAAGATCTTTTTTGTTATCAAAACAATTTATATCACGGAACGTAACTGTAGTAATTTTATTTGTAAAAAATATATTTTTGATTGTTGTAGACTGTTAGAAAAAAATAATATCATATCTAAATTTGCAAATACATCAACAGACTGAATAAAATAGTATCATAACTTCAACCGATGAATAAACAACCTACCTTTATCACCCGACAACGAACGCAAAAGAAGTTCAGTCTCGAAAGCACTTGTTGTTGTGACTACACGTGGTGCAGGAGGCTCGGGGTTCGGAAGGTGTGAGAATACGGCAAAGAAGAGAGAATAGCTAAAGGAACATGGCACCAACTACTAAAAAAAGAGCGGGTGGAAGAAAGTAAGAATTACAATTGGTGATGTTATGATTGGATGATATATTAAGGTTGTTTTGTTTATATTGTTAATATGATTAGGGTATTATGGTTTGCCAAATAACAGGATGGGTAAAGGACAGATAAACCCACGCTATATTTAAACAAATTATTTATTTACCTTATATATAATGTAATTAACTGCATGAAAACGAAAAATACTCTACAGTCTTGCATATTTACAGAAATAGATACATATCTATGTCTTGACATGCATATTTCCTATATAGATAGATAGACAAATGTAGATAATTTTCTATATTACCTTCGACTCTCCGATATCAACGATTTTGGTATCGTTGGATTCCTCTCACTTTGTACAATCCAAATATGTAGGTTTTATTGCACGGTAACCCGCTGAGGAAGCAAAATATCCACCACATATTCACGGTAGGATAGAGCGCACACGAACTAGATGCGGAGCCGATAACCCCTACCATAATCTAGTAGGAGCACCCTCCACACTCGGTCATCGCGGCGGCCTTGAGGCCATCAGTGTAATATCGAGAAAGGCGCAAAACCCGCCGACAAGGGCGCTTTTCTGTTCATGGTATGCCCTGTTCATCCTAATTATACTACAATTGTCTCTGTATATAATGCTGACTATGTCAAGGTTAGTATGCTGATTCAGTGGGAATGTTATGAGGTAATTGTAATATGTCCGCCGCTCCGAGATCGACGATAATTTTATAACGGTCTAGCCTGCTGGGAATACGTGGTGGAGGTTTTGTTTCCTCGGCGGTGGTTGCCGCCCCCACAGGGGGGTCGCAGGGGGCACAGCCCCCTGCAATGGAAAGTCATGTGATTAACCATGGTTATTTTCACAGTTTGTTATATTATTAGTGTTATTTAACCCCGCATTTTCCCTGGAACCCTCCTTACCCTCCCTTGCTATCGGGACCAAGTTTGTCGCTAACAGGGGGTTTCCGCACAATGAAAACTATATATTTGTAATGTGGACAGTGAGAGGAATCCAACGATACCAAAATTGTCGATATTGGAGAGGCGAAGGTAATATAGAAAATTACCCGTGTATATAATATATATATATATATATATATATATATATATATATATATATATATATATATATATATATATATATATATATATATATATATATATATATATATATAGATAGATATACATTTATTTCTGTCTATATGAATGTTTGTATATACTAATATTCATTGGGTCGAGGCTCATACTGCTTTAACAAACCAGCCGTTAATCACAGGCAGCTTACCAATTATTCTTGTTGTTGGACAATATGCAATACAAGGTAGTGGCGGAGTTGGGTAATAAAACCAAGACAATTTTCTTTTATGGCAATATTTGTGCAAATACTTACCAAAGATGGTTTAGACTGATTCAGTAACATTTAGCAACCGCTCCAAGCAACGAGCACTTGGTGAAAACAAACCCTCGTTCGTTCGAAAAATCACTCTGCTTTGCTTAGAGTCACCAAATTTTTCCGAGAATTTAGTTTCTTTGCGTTAAAATACCGAGGAGCTGGTTGTTCGAAAGAAATGGGAAAGAAAGGTTTAACCTTTCATATATTCCCAGATTGCAAAGAGAATCCTGAAAAATGGAAGCGATGGGTACAGGCCATGAAATGCATGAACGCTGATGGGCGTGCTTGGGAAACTGTTGGAAACTATGTTTACATCTAGTCAGTGTATTTTATTATTATAAATATTTTACACCTTTTCAAATTCTAGAGACAGATAATTGCTTTCAATCTCTGTCTATCTACACAGTCAACATCAAGGTCAACATTGCCGACATTAGGTTTTGGCAGCAGTTATACACTCCAAAAAGCACAACAGCAGTTTTACGTTTTTCTGTAAGAAATTGATTTATCATAAGTTTAATATACAGGTAAACCATCCTCCGATCCAACTCACCCAGACTTTATCCCAAGCATTTTCCTTTAGATGAAAACAAAAAGCAGTTATACTGTTAAAAAAGATTTGAAAAAAGGAAAGAAAGAAGCCTAGGTAAGGAGATACCAAGCATTCAGAAGAAATCAAAGTTTCTTGTTGCTTCTGTGTTTGTAATGTCATATAGTCCAGCAGATGAAACAACTGAAGAGGCCCTTTCTCAAATTATTGAGGAGAGAGAAAAATGCGTTGTGCGTATATAGGCCTTTACGTAACTTTGTTGTCTTCTTTGTATAAACACCTATTAAATAGGAAGAAAAGTTATGTTAGGAAATAGCACTGATTTCAGAGAAAAATAATCTATATAGCTGAAAATCATAGATTACTAAAACAAATTATGTTATCATAAAATAAGTTTTATTGCCTGGTGTAGATCAAATACTCTTAGATATCGGGATGTTTAATATTTTGAGGGATCGTCAATCCCAATTTCGGCAGATAGACGGTATGTTCACTTTTTTAGCTGCACAGCTTCTAGTTATGCTTCATATCGCTTTTTTGCTTCTTTTATTAAAGAATCAAAGCATTCATATACCATTTTCGCTTATGCTGATAGCAAGGCATCTGTGAGCGACGGGTTTGTTTTCACCAAGTGGAACGGTGACTCCGCCTCGTGATGTCACACCAAATCAGTCTATATATAAATTAACACAGGTGAGAGCCCAATTTCAGCTGAGTCATTCATCTTGTTTACATGATGAGAGTAAACACTGGATTGACCACAGAACTCATTACTGTGATATGCAAAGTAGTTCATGTGTTACTACATACTTTGCTTTCAACGACCTTTATTAATGTTGTTATACCACGTGTTTTAAGATTTGTGTGTACAGTTTTGTATGAGAATCGGTCAGCAGAACATTATGCCCATATATGCATCTTCAGGCGTGATTTTGCAGGAGGATTCCTGGCCATTCGGTGAAAGAAGGCTGGCGAGAAATGTTTCGTGTTCTGTGTTGCGTCGATTCTGGGTTTGATATCAGAGCCCATCAGGTGCCCCAAATGCTGAAAAAAACGTTTAGAAATTAAGCAATCCACACAGTAGAGCAAGTTTGGAAATCAAAAATATTATGTAGGACAGGTGATAGAGGGGGAGTTTTTTTTTTCCATAAGGTACCCTTTCCCAGTAGTGTTTTGTCAAATAAGTAAACAATCCAGAATATAAATTTGCCTGCAGTTATGTCTGGTATACCTGCTTTTGATAAACAACAAAATAAGCAGCAATGCTGTGTTTATTTACATTTTTGTACAACAGCTAGAATGGATTAGAGCATGAGAGTACTGTAGTATAGAAATTGAATTTTTAAATATTAGCATGAAAATCTATTTATTGGAGAAAATTTCTTTTACAAAATTCTACCATGTAAAGCATTTGTCAAGGCTTTTTCCTACTTCGATGTGAGCATTTTCTTGTAATGAGGGACTTGTCAATCTCTTCTGAAGTGACTGCTCTAATACTGGCAAAACTGTTTAGAGAGAGAGAGTGAGTGAGGGAGTAGGTTAGTTTAGTGCCAGCTTTTATGAAATGAATATTAACATAATTGGTCGTTCCTACAAATACCACCACGTCTAGATTTTGTATTAATTCTTTCTTCAGTCTTGGGGTACCCATGAGGAATTGGAGTTGAATTGGAGGGGACAATCCTTTCTAGTCAGTAAATGGAGCAAGCTCCTGGACCCCCTTTCCCAGCAGTATTTGTCTACCAGGGCAAGTCCCCAGCCCCCCCCCCCCCAGATTATGTATGCTCAAAATAGTATACTATATACATTAGAATGTAACACATTACACAATTTCAGCCTACCATAAAGATACATTCAACAAACGTACCACTTGAGAGTGAGACAGTTATCGCCATACCAATTCATGTTTGACCCATCAGCGACGGGTAAATATTTTGTCAAGTTTACGTATGCACCGGCTTGTTGGCGCGCACCAGCAGTTTCCCCTGTTTGTGCCGCTCGATCGGTAGTTTTTAGCGAGGAATGGGCATGGCATTATGCCCCTGGCATTTGGTCCACAACAGCCATGGCATGTACGTACGTGACACCCGGCGCCAATGGGTTAAGTAAGCTCTAAAATGTGTGCATTTTGGATTTTATTATGTAGAAATCCAGTATTTGTTACATATCTGTTATTGTAAACAATTAATGTTTATTCTTGTGTAACAAAATCTTATTAAGTATTGAACTGAACTGGTGATATGTATGTTTTATAGGCTATAGTATAGATGAACTAAACTAAGTGTGAGTGATTATCAATTACAACCCCTTGCAATTGCATTTTATATTTGATACTAGTATTTTTTTTTTTTTTTTTTTTGCATATACTCCATACAGATTCTGAACTACCAGTCATAAATTGTTACTAGTAAATTAAGTATGGCAGTGTAATAGCTTTATAGCCTGTACCAGAATACTTCAGCAGTTAATTCAAACCATTATTGTATTTGTTGAATTAAAAGGTTGAGGTTTGCCCACCATTTATCAGTATGCATGGTAGTTTTTTTCTTATTTTCTTTGATTTCTTTTTTCTTTTTCCCCCAAAGATTTTTGTATGAGGTCACAACTTGCCATTATTGCATTGTCACTGTTGGATTATCCTCTTCCTCCCTTTTTCTTTGTTTCACAGATTTACATAAGATAAAAACAACTTTATTATAACATCACATTCCCTTTCAGGAATGGCCAAAAAGATGTGATGAAGAAAAAACCTGGTTTGACAACAATTGCAAAGAAGTCATCCAAGGAAGCTAGAAGGGAGAGGCTTTTGAAAAGAAAGATGTGGGAGCACAAAATCAAGGCAAGCAAAAACAAGTCAAAAGGCGGGGAAAAAAACAAGAATCAGAATAAATCGGCACAGGAAAGTAAAGTGAAAAAAGAGAAGGCTCTTTCTCAATTAGATGAGATCCAGGTAAATAATCTTATGTGTTACTTTTGTTCTATATAAGTAAATATATACAAAGAGATTTTTCATTTGAAAAAAGGTCTTTCCATCGCATTAGTAAGAGAGAGAGAGGTGAAGAAAGAAATTGAGATAGTTTCTTGGGCTTTGCTTTTACACATAAAGGCTTTAGCCTTTAGATTCACATACATGTGACTTACAGTATAACTCTTTGAACTTCACAGGTGCAAGCAGCTGTTGCAGGTGTCCGAAAATTGTGCAACAAATTATTGGCTGAATCTAAAGAATTGTTAGAAGTAGACAGTGATCAGCACATTTGCCTGCAAGTCAGTTTATGCAAAGTGCCCAAAAATAAAGATAAACGATCACCATTGACCATCAAAATGTTTGTATTTTATTGTGTTTCTGTTTTGGTTGTGTCCTTTTTTTCTTTCTTTCTTTTCTAGTAACTACAGATTTGTAAACAGTGGGGATAGGAAAAGAAAAATCTGTATATGATTGTCTTTAGTTTGATATATATCCTTCTGATAATTCATAGGAAAATTGTTTGAATCCTTACCAATATTGATTTCAGACCCTTGCCACATCCTATATTGGGTGAAGACACAGATGTCTTGCTCATAACCAGAATGCTTGACTGTGAACGTGGGCCTGACTATGAGAAAACACTCAACCACTTCAAAGAGTTACTCATACAAAAGGAAGCAGCACATTACATTACAGAAGTATGTATTTGAAAGTATATATTGTATAACGAGGTTTTGAAATAATCATCACATATATGATATGTGTAATTATATAATGGCTTTGTAATAATAGTCAAATATGTATAGCAATCACCCTGTCTTACATTAATCAATTGATGCCAGATAATTTTACCCTATTTTACATTAACCCATTGATTATAGATAATTTCACTGTTTTGCATTAACCCATTGATGTTGGATCATTGGTATGTGCAGCCAAAGGCGGCCTTGGACCAGTTTTCCTAAAATATTCTTACCAAATGTTTTGTAAGTTCAGTGTTAATTTTGGCCTAGCCAGTGGGGATTGTGGATAAAAATCTAACGTCGCACTGGTGGGACAGCTGGCCATTGTCCATATTCTGGGTGTCACATGTGTGTGACACCCAGCACAAGTGGGTTAATTTAAAAAAGAAAAAAAACTAAGATCATCATAATAAACTATATGTTCAATTTTGCCTCATAGATAATTCTAACTTTTTTTTCAGGTTATAACTCTGAAGCAATTAAGAATGGAATATAAAGAATTTGAAGCTAAAAGAAATCTAGCGAATCGGTTCCAGGTGGTCCTCGGTCAAGATTGCATTATGGAACTCCTGCCAAAGTTACTGGGAAAACATTTTTATGCCAGAAATAAGTAAGATTTTTTATTCCTATTTCTGCATGAATTTATTTCCTATTATTATTTTATATTCTATTTATTTTTAAGCTTCGATTTTGATGTGTACATATCCTATGCTTAGCCTTGGTAGTGTAACCTGTTGTCTCAAAGACAGTCCAATATAGACTTATCTATTTGATATGCCTTCAATTCTTTCATAATGCCAGGTAGTACCATGTCCATTTTTCTTCATTTCATACCAATATTAATACTTTGGCATTACTTATCCCAGTGCTGATGGGTAAAAATGTTTGGGAAGTGGACATACTAACGGGATTGTTGGCTTGCATCAGCAGTTTTCCCTTTTTGCACCCAGCTCGATTGGTAGTTTGCGAGCTACATTTGGCACCTAAAAGCTTCTATTTTGCTATAATTTATAATATTGTAATTTTGAAGGTTTACCTTCATTATAGGTGCCATTTGAATAAAGCCGCTACTATCAGAGAAAAACAAACTCCGTCCGATGAGCCAGTGGCATGGGGTTGGGCATGATACGATGCCATCCGTTTTTTGGTTCACAACAGCCATGGCATGTACATACATGCCACCTGTCAGCTACAGGTTAAAGGTTATATAGATTTGCCTAGTGTTACATCAGAGTGAAGATGAGTTTTATGGAATTCATATGAAATTGGAATTAGCTACATAAGAAATTCTCATATTTCCAGTGGTTAACAGAACCAATCATGAAAACAAAATTGTTTGCAGTGAAAAATGCACAAAGTTTTAGAGAGACCTTAGTTTAGATCAGGAATTAGTTTAGCTACATTTCAGTTCCCTGCCAATGACCACTGTGACAAGTGTAAGATTAAATACCAGTGTCAACATGAGGTTTTCCCATAGAACAAGGTACATGACTCATTCTTTTCAGGTCTATGGAGCATCATGGGTAGGAGTCTATATAAAAGACGGAGATATGGAGCAACCGTAGAGACTGGCAGACAAAAATGGAGGGAGATAATGGCTGATAATCGGGGTTTTTTATTCTTTTTAGTCTACGTTGTGCCAAATTGCAGGAGAGCAGAAGTGACTAGGAGAGATAGCTGAGTATGCTCATCGTGCCCTCTCTCTCGATCTCTCTCTCTCTCTCTCTCTCCTCTCTGCATTCTCTACTCCTGCGTGCTTCGTCATCTCGTTACACTCTCTCGTCTCGTCTCTCTTTCTCCCCATTACCCGAGGACGTTGACAGCTGTACTAAGACTCCCTGACTACGCCGGATTCTATTCCTCTCCCTATCCTTCCCCACCCATTCCCGCTTTCCCTCTCGTCTCCTTCCTTCTCCCCTACTCTCGCGCCGCCTGCCTCCACTACCGTGCGATCGTTCGTCTCTCTTCGTGCTCCGCGATAGTCCTGAGCTTACAGCATACTCCGTTCCGCGTCGACTCGATTCCCCCTTCCCTAGCACTATCTACCTGCCTCGTCTCCTGACTCCGGCCCGCCCTCGTAATCGCGTGCGTTCTCTCAGTCGTTCGTCCTATGTTATAAGAGGGTAGAAAGGATGTTTAGGGGAGTTTGGACAACACTCGCGGGGTCGTAGTGTGAGTGTATGAGTGGGATTTGTGAGTGTATGAGCTGGTTGGGCGTGTGGTCCCCGAGACCAGTGTAGTGAGTTGTGCTGTTGTGCTGTGATGAGTGTGGTGTGAGGTTGGTGGATGAGATGTGTGAGTGTAATGAGTGGCTTATTGCTTTGTTGTGAGTCGTGGCCATCTTTACGGAATTAAGGAGTGATTTGCCTCTTCATGTATTGCTAATGTGTGAACCCGAAATATCTGTCTGTGTGTAACGGGGAGTGTTGAGATCATGCGTAGTTTGTTTGTTGAATAGTGTGTGTTTATAGAATGTGTGTAGTTAGAATAGTGGGTGTTTGTTAATTCGTAGCTATATATTCCCTCTATTTGATCTGTTTTGATTTTTCTGTTCGTGAGATGTTGTTAATAAGTGCAGGTCTTTATGTTATGCGCTCGATCCCCTCCTCCGATTACTGTCTGTCGTTATCTATGGAGTGTGTGTGCTTTGTTCAATTATCGAGTGTGTGTCTTCTTCTGAACTTGTGTGTGTGTGTGTTGTGGTGGTGTCGTGTGTGTGTGGTGTGTGTGTGTTCCGTGTGTGTGTGTGTGTGAGTGAGTGTGAGAGAGAGTTATGTGTGTGGTGTGCTGTGTTGTTTGTGTGTTTGTTTTTATAGATGAATATTCTTCAGTCATAATCAGTTTTATTTATTTTCTAATTTCTACATAATCACATTTTCCAGGTTACCAATTGCAGTAAATTTGAATTCAAAACACCTTAAGGGTGTAATAGAGAATGCTGTCAATCAGACACTTCTTCATTTCAACATGAAGGGAAATTGCTCTCTCAAGTCAAGCTCAATTTCATATATTGAAAATATGTTATCTTCTCTTTTGATCATGTCATTTTTTTTTTTTTCTTCCTTAGTGCACTGATTTGTGTGTCTATATATATATGTATATATTATATATAATATATATATATATATATATATATATATATATATATATGTATATATATATATATAATATTATATATATATATATATATACTATAAAATATATATATATATATATATATATATATATATATTATATATAAATTATATATATAAATATATATATAAAATATTTATATTATATAATATATACATAAACACACACACACACACACACACACACACACACACACACACACACACACACACACACACACACACACAAATATAGATATATATAATATATATATATATAATATATATAAATATATATATATAAATATTATATATATATATATACATATATATGTATATTATATATATATATAATATTATATTATATATATATTATGTATCTATTATTATATATATGATATATATATACATATATATATATATCATGAATAAATAATAGATAATTAAACACACACTACACACACACACACACACCACACACACACAACACACACACACCACACCACACACACACACACCACAACACACACACACACACACACACACACACACACACTCACACACATACACACATACACACACATACACACACACATACACACACACACACACACACACACAAACACACACAGCCACACACACACACCACACACACACACACACACACACACACACACATATATAGTACTGGACTTACACTTACTACTATACACCTTATTCTTATATATCACTTTATATATACTATATACAGTACTAAACTTATTTATATATTACACTATAGTCAAAAACGACTATATTATATTACTCATATATATAAATATGTACTATATATATTCCTCCTCTCTACTTTTAACATTTTATCTATATCATATACTTATATAGCTGTCCTTTCATTCTTACTTACTAACTCTCCCTTACTACTTATTTATAATACTATATATATACTATCATATTATAAATACACCTTAACGTATAGCACTATACTAAAAATAATATATATATAATATATATATAAATATATTATATTATATATAGTTATATATATAGTATATATATAGGTAGTATCATCCTATACGTAGGTTATATACTCTTATATACACCACCAGTAATTATTAATGATATATATATACACCGGAGTAATAAATATATATGAGTAGTGACGCCTAACTGTAATAGTCGAATTACCTAGTTAATATATGAGTATAATAGGTATCAACTCATTATGATTATGAAGGTAGTATAGTTACGGTCCTATATCTGGATAACTATAATTCCTACACTTTAACATTAGTCACTACATGAAATACGTTATTCGTTTTTAGATTTAGTATAGACTATCTTTATACTTTATTTTCTAGCCTGAGTATAGATCGTAGTTATCAATATGTAATATCGATCTGTCTGAGTAGTAATATGTTATATAGTGCATAGTAATAATGTAAACAAGCATATTGAGTGATGAAAGAGATATGTATATATTACTATAGATATATAATAGATATGGGTATAGATAGGTTATATATTAGGGATATAATAGGTAGTATGACATATATATATAGTGGGGTGATTAGAGAGATATATTATGTATGGTAGTATATATAGTTTAATATATATATATATAATATAAGTGATATATAAATATATATAACATACACATATATATATATAATATAGGTAATATATATATTAGATATATGTATGTATATAGTAATTTATAAGTAGTATATATATATATATTAAATATATATATACATAACATATATATGAGAGAGGTAGTATATAATACAGATAGTAATTATAGGGTAAGGAGTAGATAGTAATAGATAGTGGTATAGTAGAATGAGGTATATGGGAGTAGCGATAATATAGAGGGTATTATAGTAGACGAGTGAGTATCTATATGAGATGAATAGTAGGGATGAGTATGATATATGAATAGATTGAAAGATATGAAATAGATGAGATGAGGTATTTATATATAGGATATAGATAGGTAGAGGGATGAAAGTCTAGTAAGATGAAGGGATGATAGTAGAAAGAAGTAAGGAAGACAGATCATGTACAACTCAAGCTCTTACCCCTACAATCTACTTTCTAAATTAGGAAGATATTAGTTATTATACATATGCAATTATGATCTGATATATAAATATTACTGATGAATTACATACTTTATATAAAGTAGTTGCTCAAGTATTATATAGTAGATTGAGGACTCATAGTGGATGTGAGAATAGGAATGGGAATAAATGAGATAAAAGGTCGTAGCTAACTATAGAATGGGTATATATTCTGATGAGATTTACGTCTCCGTAGTAAGTGATTATTGAGCTGTTTAATTAATAATCGAACGGTATTGTTTGTGACGTACGGTGATAATATCTGAGCTATATATATTAAGCGCAAGGATAGTGGTGAGTATATATATCTTATATACTGTTACTGTCTGTACAACGGTTTTATTATTTCTTACTTCTGACTCTACTTTCTTTCGTGTCTACTCGTAACTTATTATATTCGTTTCATTTATGTGTGCTCTTCTTTCTTTCTTTCTCTTTCTTCTTCTTTATGTCTATCTATTCATTCTATCTCTTATATACTTACTATTCGTCTCTCTTACATATCATCTCTTCTACTCTCTTATATACTTTATCTCATCTATATCTCTCTTCTCTCTTCTTTCTCTATATCACTACTCACTATACTCATCTCTGTACTCTATAATCCCATATCTTCTATATCAATTCATCTGACTATCTTATTATATATGGTGTGTATATAAATATATATAATAGTATATACATATGTATAATTTTTATTCTCTTACCTCGTTATATAGATATGTTATATATTATTATTATTATATTGCTTTATTATATATATATTATATATATATGATATATATTTATCATTATAATTATATATTATATATGTATATTAAATATAATATTATTTTATTATTAATATGGTTGTCTTTATACTTATACAGTTTATCTTGTCGATATAATTATGTTCTTTAAATATCTATACTATGTTCTTCCCGAGGTAGTCATTAAATGAATATTCTAATACTGCATCAGTATATTTTTATGCTCATATCATCTTAGACTCATATATTAGATTGATTTATATTACTATTTATATGTGCCTTATTTAATATATATTGTATTAATAATATTTTACTACTTCTCTTATATGATTGATGGACTTATGTGTACTAATTATTCATTATCTATTTATTTATTAATATGTAAATATTCAAGCCTATCTATATATGTATATCTCTATATATCCATCTATTATTCTATTCTCTACTCCTTTGTATATCATGATTAATCAAATTCTCGTATCCTTATAGCTTTCTCGAGTAATACTTCTATACATACGTTTATATTTATTATGTAGTCGATATCTATTACTACTCTTATTAATTAATCAGCCCTTATCATTACCTCCTTAATTTACTTTTACGATCTTTATTATTACTTCAGTTCTTTAGCGACTAGATCGGAATTACATACATCATAATAATAAACAGAGTTAGTCTCGTATTCCTTAATATATGCTACTTGTCTACTCCATACTATATACTCTCTTCTCTTACTCTTCATCTCTTTACTCTTCATCTATCTCTCCCTCTATCTATTCTCTCGTGTCTATCTATCTCTCTACTCCTATCTACATCTCTCATCTCTACTCTACTCTCACTCTCTTGCTCAGTATCGTAGCTATCTCTCTCTCTCTTTTATTACTCCGAAGGTCTGGGAGATATTTATTAAGAATATAGTAATAATAGTTTCCCTTTAATAAGTATAATAATTCTCGTATAATATCTTTATACTCATGTGAGCAGTGAGGAATCTGTATGTATAATGTTGCTGGAAGGCGTAACTTATTATTTTCTTTTCTTTTCTATCCTCTTCTTTTCCTTGTTGTTTTCTTTTATTATCATTTTCTACTTTTTTTTTAGTTGTATATATTTATTACATTCGATTATTTACTCATTTATTAGAACTTTTATCTTTACTTACGTTTACAATTTTTCATAGAATTTTATTATTTTCTCTGATTTATGCTTAAAAATTTATTTTATTCTGGAGGATATAAATAATATATCTCTTCTAGTTACTGAGAGAAAAAAGGGTAAATGTATTATTATATATTTATAATTTTATTTATAAGAAATAGAGATATATATCGATACATAAGATAGAAAGAATAGATAGATAAGATTAGTATTAGATTTAGTATTATGTATATGTATTAGATAGTTTATATAGATTTAAGATAGATAGATAATTAGATAGATTTATTATATATATATTATTATATTTTTTATTGTTATATAGTATAGGGTTTAGAGGTAGTGGCTAGTTATCATATATATATTTTATATAGAAATTGTATTTATTCGGATTCATTTGATTGTATATATTATATATATATACACTTAATATATATTTATAGTATTAGTAGTATAACTACCGGTGATTTCTACTATTATTATATTTTTTTTTATATATTCATATGGTTTTCATTCTCCAACGTTAATTCTTAAATTGATACACCTTTGTCAATAATGTTCATGAGTATTTGTATAGTCATTATCCACGTTTAAGCGGTAAACGCTACTATATATAATGGCGTTATTGGCATAATATACATTATATACGTATAAAGTAAATATGTGAGTGTGTAGTGTTATAGTAGTGCCTAACGTTAGTGTATATATTGTGTATTAGTGTTGAGTGTGTATAGAATATATACTTATTATATATTATATTATATGTGTTAGTGTTGTTGTTATATAATATGTGTATGGTATATGTGTGTGTTATATAATATATTGTGTTGTGTATTATAGTGTTCGATACTTAGTGTGTTGGAGTAGTGTTGATTAGTCATGTGAGTGTTAAGAATGATGGTCTTAATTAGTTAAGTAGATATGAGTTTGTAAGAATAGTTTACTATTGATATAGAGTTAGTGTCTGTAAATAATTAAATGTTCTATTAAAGAGTATATATATATAAAGGTAATATACGTATACTATATGTGTGTGTGATATTGTATATGTGGTTGTTATATATATATATATATATATAATTATATATATATATTAATATATGTATATAATATTATGTATATATTTAATATATATACTATTTTATAGTTGATGATAGTAAAAGAGCGTGTTATATGTGATTAAAGTGTCTTATGTCCTGTAGTGTTCTGTTGTCTCTGTGTCTATGTACTGTGTCTATGTATAATATACTACATATTTATCCTTGTAAAGTTAGTTATATCAACTTATCGCCGCCGCGTTAGTAGTTATGTGGATAAGTGTATATGACATTCCCCCGTGCCGTCTAGCCGGTGAACCTGATAGCGCCTGAGTCCCTATGACGAGTGTGCCTAAACGGTACTCTCTTCCGCCGTCCGTATTGATCTTGGATCTGAGAAATACTAAGTCACCTGAGAAACTGCTCCGTAATAGAGTATCTATTAATAAACTATTAAGTAGCTAGACTTGTCTTGCTTTCGGATTACGAGTCGTTATTCTAGAGAGGTGATGTAATGGAGTAATGATTATGAGCACGAGGAGAAGGAGGGCGGTGAGATATAGTAAAGAGATACATGTAAAGAGGGAGGAGGATGGAGGTGAATATATGCGAGTATATAGTGAGAGAGATATGTATAGTATATACGAAGTAGTAATATAAAAGTGATGTGAGTGGGAAAGGTAGAGGTGAACAAGATGGTACTGAAGACGAGTATGAATATAGAAAGAGATAAGGGGGAAGGTAGGAGGAGTAGAGAGAGGGAGGAGTAAGTAACAGTGATCTAGAATGACTGAAAGTATGTAGTAGATTAGAAGGGGTTAGAGAGAGGAGGATGTGTGAGCCAGATAGTAGTATGAAGAAGAGACGTAATATGGGGTAATAATAAGTAGTGGGATGTAGCTTAGGTGATAGATGTACTTATAATAAATATAGGTCAGTATTATAGCTCACTAGTATTACGTCGTTTCGTAGGAATGAGAGAAGTAAGGGGAGGTAGGGGAGATGAGAGTAATGGAGAGTGAGGGGGTAATAGCGAGTGAAAGTGAATAGAATAGGATATAGGAGTATAAATGTACGAAGTGAGCAGACGGAGTAGAGGATAGTATATAAATAATGGACAAAAAATAAGTGTGAATAGGCATATATATAAATATAAATTTATAAGTCTAAGTAGATAGTAGTATGTAATAAGGTCTGACGTAATATACATAGTAAGTGAATAATGACGAGGGAAGGATGAAAAGTGATAACAAGATAATAGTATAATATATATGGAAGTGGATGACGAAAGTGATAGAGAGTAGAGAACGAGAAAGAAAGCAAGAAGAGTAAAGATTGAAGTATAAGAGTTTTTTAAGTGCATCTTACTCTCAGCTCTCTCTCTCTTTACTCTTCTCTCTCTCTCTCTCTCTTCTCTCTATCTTCTACTTACTCTATACTACTATCATACTCATTACTCTCTCTACGTGCTCTCTCATCTCTCTCTCTCTCTCTCTCTCGAATGAGAGTTTATCTGATCAACTGACTGAGGTACTCAATAGAAATATAGAAAAACGTGTAATATAAGTGTGTAAAGAAGACAAATGAAGACACAGGCGATGCACCGTCTACGAGATAGGGAGATAAATAAGAAACGGCAGGGAGGGAGAGAGGGAGGTAAAGAAGGTAAGATGAAGTAGGGGGTAGAAGGGTTATAATGTTAGAGGGAGTAACATAGGGTGAGTAATCAGAATCAGGATAGAGGGAATGAGATGAGTAACAGGAAGGAAAAAATAATAGTGAGAGTGAAGTCATATGAGAAGCGATAGGAAGGAGTGAGTAGTTTAACAGATATAGGTAAAGGAAGGGAAGTAGTAATGAGTGATGATAGGTAAGAGAGGTATGAAAAGTAAGAGAAAGAAGAGAGAGAAGATGAGAATTTGTCAAGTTTATACCCGTTTATTTACCATCCTGTATGATGCCACATAATTTATTTTAAGATATGCATTAACGTGATTTTATCTGATAATACACCTCGTCGATGGGAAATACGTGCTCTAGTACAGTAGATAAGATTAACTAGTAATTCTGGGCGACTTCTCTATTTCAAGCTGCGGTACATCTGATGCATGGCCATAGCATTATGCAATAGGTTTACAATGAATGTTTAGGTTATGACATTATTATGCTCTGTGAATATTAAGGTTCTGATGAGACGGTCGATTTTCGCAGTGAAACCCGGTGTCCAAAGTCCGTAGAGTTGAACCGCGTGGATCCATTTTTGCTTCGACTAGCTGTATTAAGTCCATTAAGAAGAAAAAAATGCGGACTTTACTTTAAACTAAGACTCATTCTTGATTTTTTTTAGTATGTGCACGTGCATTGCAACTGCATAGGGCATAATTGTGTTTTTCTTTATTTTTTTTCTTTCCTTTTTTCATTTTTTTCTTTCTTTTCTTCTTTTTATTTTTTTTTCTCGTACCTCTTTAGACAGTAAAGTCTTGTACCGATAACGAGTCTTTATCTCTTTTTTTTCTCTTTTTTTTCTTTTCTCTTCCTCTTCTTTATCGCATTTCTCGCATTCACAGTCACGCATTCGCCGACGGGCAGAAGAGACAGGCGATATTTATGCCCGTTAAGCTTTTGCGTTCGTTGCGTCACTGTCGCTGTTCGCGGATGATTCACCTCTCTGCGCGAACGGCATCTCTGGCGCGTGTTCGTCGGTGATGTAGACACAAAAAAACGTAAAAAAAAATTATTTGGAATTGTGTTTGTGATATGCAGATACCTACACATACAAACAAAAAAGATTACAAGGAAATGTGTTTGTGAGGTTTACATACGCTCACACATACGAAAAAAACGAAATGACAAGAAATTGTGTATGTGAGTTGTACAGATACACACACCCAAAAAATACAAGGAGTTATATTTGTAAGTTTTACAGGCACACACACACACACACACACACACACACACACACACACACACACACACACACACAACACACACACACACA
>NW_020870299.1:211877-219377 GCF_003789085.1 Penaeus vannamei
TCCACACTTCCGATCGCTGTCTTAAAATCAAACAATTGAATATCAAATCAAAAAGTCGTATTTTTTCATGTAAGGTATTTAAACGGATTTCTTGTAATCATAATATAATCAAATGTGTGTGTAATGATTTTTTAATCATTAAATGTCTTTTTTTTTTCGGTTATATGTAGAATACCCAAGAAATTCTCTATCTTATATTTTTTTTTACCAATCTTTTTTTTGTTATCAAAACAATTTATATCACGGAACGTAACTGTAGTAATTTTATTTGTAAAAATATATTTTTGATTGTTGTAGACTGTTAGAAAAAAATAAATATCATATCTAAATTTGCAAATACATCAACAGACTGAATAAAATAGTATCATAACTTCAACCGATGAATAAACAACCTACTTTATCACCCGACAACGAACGCAAAAGAAGTTCAGTCTCGAAAGCACTTGTTGTTGTGACTACACGTGGTGCAGGAGGCTCGGGGTTCGGAAGGTGTGAGAATACGGCAAAAGAGAATAGCTAAAGGAACATGGCACCAACTACTAAAAAAGAGCGGGTGGAAGAAAGTAAGAATTACAAATGGTGATGTTATGATTGGATGATAATTAAGGTTGTTTTGTTGATATTGTTAATATGATTAGGGTATTATGGTTTGTCAAATAACAGGATGGGTAAAGGACAGATAAACCCACGCTATATTTAAACAGAAATTATTTATTTACCTTATATATAATGTAATTAACTGCATGAAAACGAAAAATACTCTACAGTCTTGCATATTTACAGAAATAGATACATATCTATCAGTCTTGACATGCATATTTCCTATATAGATAGATAGACAAATGTAGATAATTTTCTATATTACCTTCGACTCTCCGATATCAACGATTTTGGTATCGTTGGATTCCTCTCACTTTGTACAATCCAAATATGTAGGTTTTATTGCACGGTAACCCGCTGAGGAAGCAAAAATATCCACATATTCACGGTAGGATAGAGCGTACACGAACTAGATGCGGAGCCAATAACCCCTACCATAATCTAGTAGGAGCACCCTCAACACTCGGTCATCGCGGCGGCCTTGAGGCCATCAGTGTAATATCGAGAAAGGCGCAAAACCCGCCGACAAGGGTGCTTTTCTGTTCATGGTATGCCCTGTTCATCCTAATTATACTACAATTGTCTCTGTATACAATGCTGACTATGTCAAGGTTAGTATGTTGATTCAGTGGGAATGTTATGAGGTAATTGTAATATGTCCGCCACTCCGAGATCGACGATAATTTTGTAACGGCTAGCCTGCTGGGAATACGTGGTGGAGGTTTTGTTTCCTCGGCGGTGGTTGCCGCCCCCACAGGGGGGTCGCAAGGGGCACAGCCCCTGCAATGGAAAGTCATGTGATTAACCATGGTTATTTTCACAGTTTGTATATTATTAGTGTTATTTAACCCCGCATTTTCCCTGGAACCCTCCTTACCCTCCCTTGCTATTAGGACCAAGTTTGTCGCTAACAGGGGGTTTCCACACAATGAAAACTATATTTGTAATGTGGACAGTGAGAGGAATCCAACGATACCAAAATTGTCGATATTGGAGAGGCGAAGGTAATATAGAAAATTACCCGTGTATATATATATATATATTATATATATTATATATATATATATATATATATATATATATATATATATATATATTTGATAGATATACATTTATTTCTGTCTATATGAATGTTTGTATATACTAATATTCATTGGTTCGAGGCTCATACTGCTTTAACAAACCAGCCGTTAATCACAGGCAGCTTACCAATTATTCTTGTTGTTGGACAATATGCAATACAAGGTAGTGGTGGAGTTGGGTAATAAAACCAAGACAATTTTCTTTTATGGCAATATTTGTGCAAATACTTCCCAAAGATGGTTTAGACTGATTCAGTAACATTTAGCAACCGCTCCAAGCAACGAGCACTTAGTGAAAACAAACCCTCATTCATTCGAAAAATCACTGTGCTTTGCTTAGAGTCACCAAATTTTTCCGAGAATTTAGTTTCTTTGCGTTAAAATACCGAGGAGCTGGTTGTTCGAAAGAAATGGGAAAGAAAGGTTTAACCTTTCATATATTCCCAGATTGCAAAGAGAATCCTGAAAAATGGAAGCGATGGGTACAGGCCATGAAATGCATGAACGCTGATGGGAGTGCTTGGGAAACTGTTGGAAACTATGTTTACATCTAGTCAGTGTATTTTATTATTATAAATATTTTACACCTTTTCAAATTCTAGAGACAGATAATTGCTTTCAATCTCTGTCTATCTACACAGTCAACATCAAGGTCAACATTGCCGACATTAGGTTTTGGCAGCAGTTATACACTCCAAAAAGCACAACAGCAGTTTTACGTTTTTCTGTAAGAAATTGATTTATCATAAGTTTAATATACAGGTAAACCATCCTCCGATCCAACTCACCCAGACTTTATCCCAAGCATTTTCCTTTAGATGAAAACAAAAAGCAGTTATACTGTTAAAAAAGATTTGGAAAAAGGAAAGAAAGAAGCCTAGGTAAGGAGATACCAAGCATTCAGAAGAAATCAAAGTTTCTTGTTGCTTCTGTGTTTGTAATGTCATATAGTCCAGCAGATGAAACAACTGAAGAGGCCCTTTCTCAAATTATTGAGGAGAGAGAAAAATGCGTTGTGCGTATATAGGCCTTTACGTAACTTTGTTGTCTTCTTTGTATAAACACCTATTAAATAGGAAGAAAAGTTATGTTAGGAAATAGCACTGATTGCAGAGAAAAAATCTATATAGCTGAAAATCATAGATTACTAAAACAAATTATGTTATCATAAAATAAGTTTTATTGCCTGGTGTAGATCAAATACTCTTAGATATCGGGATGTTTAATATTTTGAGGGATCGTCAATCCCAATTTCGGCAGATAGACGGTATGTTCACTTTTTTAGCTGCACAGCTTCTAGTTATGCTTCATATCGCTTTTTTGCTTCTTTTATTAAAGAATCAAAGCATTCATATACCATTTTCGCTTATGCTGATAGCAAGGCATCTGTGAGCGACGGGTTTGTTTTCACCAAGTGGAACGGTGACTCCGACTCGTGATGTCACACCAAATCAGTCTATATATAAATTAACACAGGTGAGAGCCCAATTTCAGCTGAGTCAATCATCTTGTTTACATGATGAGAGTAAACACTGGATTGACCACAGAACTCATTACTGTGATATGCAAAGTAGTTCATGTGTTACTACATACTTTGCTTTCAACGACCTTTATTAATGTTGTTATACCGTTTTAAGATTTGTGTGTACAGTTTTGTATGAGAATCGGTCAGCAGAACATTATGCCCATATATGCATCTTCAGGCGTGATTTTGACAGGAGGATTCCTGGCCATTCGGTGAAAGAAGGCTGGCGAGAAATGTTTCGTGTTCTGTGTTGCGTCGATTCTGGGTTTGATATCAGAGCCCATCAGGTGCCCCAAATGCTGAAAAAACGTTTAGAAATTAAGCAATCCACACAGTAGAGCAAGTTTGGAAATCAAAAATATTATGTAGGACAGGTGATAGAGGGGGAGTTTTTTTTTTCCATAAGGTACCCTTTCCCAGTGGTGTTTTGTCAAATAAGTAAACAATCCAGAATATAAATTTGCCTGCAGTTATGTCTGGTATACCTGCTTTTGATAAACAACAAAATAAGCAGCAATGCTGTGTTTATTTACATTTTTGTACAACAGCTAGAATGGATTAGAGCATGAGAGTACTGTGGTATAGAAATTGAATTTTTAAATATTAGCATGAAAATCTATTTATTGGAGAAAATTTCTTTTACAAAATTCTACCATGTTAAAGCATTTGTCAAGGCTTTTTCCTACTTCGATGTGAGCATTTTCTTGTAATGAGGGACTTGTCAATCTCTTCTGAAGTGACTGCTCTAATACTGGCAAAACTGTTTAGAGAGAGAGAGTGAGTGAGGGAGTAGGTTAGTTTAGTGCCAGCTTTTATGAAATGAATATTAACATAATTGGTCGTTCCTACAAATACCACCACGTCTAGATTTTGTATTAATTCTTTCTTCAGTCTTGGGGTACCCATGAGGAATTGGAGTTGAATTGGAGGGGACAATCCTTTCTAGTCAGTAAATGGAGCAAGCCCCTGGACCCCCTTTCCCAGCAGTATTTGTCTACCAGGGCAAGTCCCCAAGCCCCCCCCCCCCCCCAGATTATGTATGCTCAAAATAGTATACTATATACATTAGAATGTAACACGTTACACAATTTCAGCCTACCATAAAGATACATTCAACAAACGTACCACTTGAGAGTGAGACAGTTATCGCCATACCAATTCATGTTTGACCCATCAGCGACGGGTAAATATTTTGTCAAGTTTACGTATGCACCGGCTTGTTGGCGCGCACCAGCAGTTTCCCCTGTTTGTGCCCGGCTCGATCGGTAGTTTGTGAGCGACATATAGCACTTAAAAGCTTTTATTTTGCTAAAATTTATAAAAATATTAAAATTTTGAAGGTTTACCTTCACTTTAGGTGCCATTGCCTAAAATCTTTACCATATAAATGAAGCCGCTACTACTGGAGAAAAACAACCTTCGTCCAACGAGCCAGTAGCGCGGGAATGGGCATGGCATTATGCCCCTGGCATTTGGTCCACAACAGCCATGGCATGTACGTACGTGACACCCGGCGCCAATGGGTTAAGTAAGCTCTAAAATGTGTGCATTTTGGATTTTATTATGTAGAAATCCAGTATTTGTTACATATCTGTTATTGTAAACAATTAATGTTTATTCTTGTGTAACAAAATCTTATTAAGTATTGAACTGAACTGGTGATATGTATGTTTTATAGGCTATAGTATAGATGAACTAAACTAAGTGTGAGTGATTATCAATTACAACCCCTTGCAATTGCATTTTATATTTGATACTAGTATTTTTTTTTTTTTTTTCCATACAGATTCTGAACTACCAGTCATAAATTGTTACTAGTAAATTAAGTATGGCAGTGTAATAGCTTTATAGCCTGTATACTTCAGGTATAATTAAAAGGTTGAGTTTGCCACCATTTATCAGTATGCATGGTAGTTTTTTTTATTTTCTTTGATTTGGTTGAGTTTTCTTTTTTCTTTTTCCCCCAAAGATTTTTGTATGAGGTCACAACTTGCCATTATTGCATTGTCACTGTTGGATTATCCTCTTCCTCCCTTTTTCTTTGTTTCACAGATTTACATAAGATAAAAACAACTTTATTATAACATCACATTCCCTTTCAGGAATGGCCAAAAAGATGTGTGATGAAGAAAACCTGGTTTGACAACAATTGCAAAAAGTCATCCAAGGAAGCTAGAAGGGAGAGGCTTTTGAAAAGAAAGATGTGGGAGCACAAAATCAAGGCAAGCAAAAACAAGTCAAAAGGCGGGGAAAAAAACAAGAATCAGAATAAATCGGCACAGGAAAGTAAAGTGAAAAAAGAGAAGGCTCTTTCTCAATTAGATGAGATCCAGGTAAATAATCTTATGTGTTACTTTTGTTCTATATAAGTAAATATATACAAAGAGATTTTTTCATTTGAAAAAAGGTCTTTCCATCGCATTAGTAAGAGAGAGAGAGGTGAAGAAAGAAATTGAGATAGTTTCTTGGGCTTTGCTTTTACACATAAAGGCTTTAGCCTTTAGATTCACATACATGTGACTTACAGTATAACTCTTTGAACTTCACAGGTGCAAGCAGCTGTTGCAGGTGTCCGAAAATTGTGCAACAAATTATTGGCTGAATCTAAAGAATTGTTAGAAGTAGACAGTGATCAGCACATTTGCCTGCAAGTCAGTTTATGCAAAGTGCCCAAAAATAAAGATAAACGATCACCATTGACCATCAAAATGTTTGTATTTTATTGTGTTTCTGTTTTGGTTGTGTCCTTTTTTTCTTTCTTTCTTTTCTAGTAACTACAGATTTGTAAACAGTGGGGATAGGAAAAGAAATCTGTATATGATTGTCTTTAGTTTGATATATATCCTTCTGATAATTCATAGGAAAATTGTTTGAATCCTTACCAATATTGATTTCAGACCCTTGCCACATCCTATATTGGGTGAAGACACAGATGTCTTGCTCATAACCAGAATGCTTGACTGTGAACGTGGGCCTGACTATGAGAAAACACTCAACCACTTCAAAGAGTTACTCATACAAAAGGAAGCAGCACATTACATTACAGAAGTATGTATTTGAAAGTATATATTGTATAACGAGGTTTTGAAATAATCATCACATATATGATATGTGTAATTATATAATGGCTTTGTAATAATAGTCAAATATGTATAGCAATCACCCTGTCTTACATTAATCCATTGATGCCAGATAATTTTACCCTATTTTACATTAACCCATTGATTATAGATAATTTCACTGTTTTGCATTAACCCATTGATGTTGGATCATTGGTATGTGCAGCCAAAGGCGGCATTGGACCAGTTTTCCTAAAATATTCTTACCAAATGTTTTGTAAGTTCAGTGTTAATTTTGGCCTAGCCAGTGGGGATTGTGGATAAAAATCTAACGTCGCACTGGTGGGACAGCTGGCCATTGTCCATATTCTGGGTGTCACATGTGTGTGACACCCAGCACAAGTGGGTTAATTTAAAAAAAGAAAAAAACTAAGATCATCATAATAAACTATATGTTCAATTTTGCCTCATAGATAATTCTAACTTTTTTTTCAGGTTATAACTCTGAAGCAATTAAGAATGGAATATAAAGAATTTGAAGCTAAAAGAAATCTAGCGAATCGGTTCCAGGTGGTCCTCGGTCAAGATTGCATTATGGAACTCCTGCCAAAGTTACTGGGAAAACATTTTTATGCCAGAAATAAGTAAGATTTTTTATTCCTATTTCTGCATGAATTTATTTCCTATTATTATTTTATATTCTATTTATTTTTTAAGCTTCGATTTTGATGAGTACATATCCTATGCTTAGCCTTGGTAGTGTAACCTGTTGTCTCAAAGACAGTCCAATATAGACTTATCTATTTGATATGCCTTCAATTCTTTCATAATGCCAGGTAGTACCATGTCCATTTTTCTTCATTTCATACCAATATTAATACTTTGGCATTACTTATCCCAGTGCTGATGGGTAAAAATGTTTGGGAAGTGGACATACTAACGGGATTGTTGGCTTGCATCAGCAGTTTTCCCTTTTTGCACCCAGCTCGATTGGTAGTTTGCGAGCTACATTTGGCACCTAAAAGCTTCTATTTTGCTATAATTTATAAAAATATTGTAATTTTGAAGGTTTACCTTCATTATAGGTGCCATTTGAATAAAGCCGCTACTATCAGAGAAAAACAAACTCCGTCCGATGAGCCAGTGGCATGGGGATGGGCATGATACGATGCCATCCGTTTTTTGGTTCACAACAGCCATGGCATGTACGTACATGCCACCTGTCAGCTACAGG
>NW_020870299.1:226877-229377 GCF_003789085.1 Penaeus vannamei
ATACTCTTTTGTGAAAGTATTGCTAATCATAAGGAATTTATATGATTTATAAGTTATTGGTACAAAATTTTATTATTATCAATGTTCATAAAGCATATTACTTTAATCTTTTGAATTGTACTAGGCATTTTTTGTTTGTGGGTATTCAGATGAAGAACAGCTGTTAAATGAGAGAACTAGAAAATATTACATCATAAAGTTTGAATTAGTTGTTCCTACCATTGTTATTTTTTGTCATTTGGATTCTATATTTGGGTTTTGAATATAATGTACAATTGAGTGGCAGAAGCTCTAAAACACTGCTAAGATTATCAAGTAGTTTTTTTTACTAAACCTAAAGAATTTTTATTATAATAATATTTGTTAATATTTTGTGCTATTAAATTGTTGTTATTTGTGCTTTTGTGCAAATTTATATTATTATTACATTCTCATTAAGATTTTAATTTCATTGTTTTCATCTTTCTCTGACTGTGGGCCATTGTCTCATAAGCCATGCATCAATCATTTTTTCTTTTTCCTTCTTCTTTTAAAATACAGAGTTGCAAATAGTTACTGGAAATAAATTATATTAAATATAAATAAATACAGTTATTGTTAATCATATATTTATTTTAGGCTGGATGGGGAATGCAAACTATTATTTGATATATAAAAGGTTTTTTAAAACTACTGGAATATTTTTTCATAGTTTTTTTTTTTTTTATTTGAGAGTGAAGTTCCAGACAGTGTAATATGTTGCATTAAAGTGACCAGTACTAGAAAATCTAAATGGCCTTGTTATGTCATCTTGAGTCCATCAATTATTTATGATGTTATTATGTGTTCGGTTAACGCATTAACATGGGCTTTGAAACAAATGTAAAATATGATAGTTGTAATAAATATCAATTTATTTGCCTGATTTTTCCTAATTTATTATATGAATATTTATAATCATACCAATAAAAGAGGTTTAACATTTCCATCTCCAGGCACTAAAAACAGGCAAGGGATATTGTTTGTCTCTTACGCTTTCTCATAAAAGAAACTTATTCTTCCCTAAAATCTGCCCCTGACAAGGAGGTTTCACAATGAATTAAACATTTTTGTGTTATATATTTATTTACAGGTTCACTGATATCTACTCATCTTGAATATGGTAGAGGTTGCAGGCTACAGTGTGTTCAAGAGGGAGAAGTAATGGCACAGATTAAAGTGGCATCTATTGCATTTTCTGTAATTGTCTGTCATATAATTTTGATGGTCAGGGTAGTTTTGGAGCAGCATTTACATGACAGAACTGTTACTTTCATTCAGTATCAACAGTTAAGGCAGTAAATTTTTGCCATTTTTTTTAATGAAATTGTATTACAAGATATTCATGGAAATATACTTGCTTTGGAGTACAGAGAAAAATGTTGGAAGGTCTGGGCTGGTGTTGGAAAACCTTTTTAACCCTCAAGAAAATCATACAAGAATTCTTGTGCAAGGTAATATTAAGACTAAGTATCCCTACACAGGAAAATGTTCCTGTGGAGCTTTTGTTTTGATTTCTTACTGGGCTGTTGAACAGGGTGATGGTTCACTGGAAATTTATACAAGCTTGCTTCTGTGGGGAGGTTCGCCAAAGAGAGAAATTTTGATAATTGGATAAACTAAGGTTGGCCTAAGACTGCTATTTCATGAATAGTTTTCAATATATACAGTAGTGGACATTTTACCATGTACTTCTCAAATTCAAATGGGACAGGAAATTGTGATCATTAATTAGTATGGTGGCAGTGAGAAATTTCTAAAAAATTAAAGTTCAAGTCAATAGGTAGTATGGATAGATAAAATCATTACCAAAATACCAGTGGCCATGACAGTAAATAACCCATGCCTAGAATAAAAAGCTACCAAGAGCAAGCTTTGCAACAACAAAAAATTAGTCTAGTTTCTCGGTGGATGTGATCCCACTTCTCATCAATGTAATTTTACCTATTTCTTAGAAATGCTAAGTATAATGCGATAGTTTGAATAAGATGGAGTTACTGTAAAATCAATTTAATATAATATTCATTAAGGGAAATCTGAAATTCAGTAGGCCCACCAACTTTGCAAGAATGTGGGTGGCACCTTGCATTACAGCTTGCCCATTCTTCCCCTAAATTTGTCCGATATCACCTGATTGTCATTTGTATTAGCAACACCAAGATGTATTACTATAATGGATGGTTCCTGCATTATGAATTTAAATTTGAACTTTGAAAGAATGCAGTAGAACCTAGGACATTTCATTGTCTGTGGTAAATCATAACATTATAGGTGATTTGCTTTCTTTTAAAAAGCAGGGATTAAGGTATATGATTTTCCAGAGTTTGGCATGGAACTATCTCCAGAAATACTTGAGTTGTCAAGCATTGGTCATGTTTTTCACTTGTATACAAACAAATGAATCTGGCCTTGTTCTTTAGGGTTTTTCACAGACTACGCAGAAAGTTTGCTTTTCTTTTTAATTTCTAATCAGGTCACATCA
>NW_020870299.1:270052-277552 GCF_003789085.1 Penaeus vannamei
GGTCATTACCATTGACAACCTCACCAATAGCAGGTCAGGTGCATTGACCAGAGTGCAGGAGATTACGGGAAAGCCTGTTACCTTCTACCAGTGTGACCTGCTGGATGGTGAGGCAGTCAATAAGATATTTTCAAAGGTATGATTCTTGTTTGGTTGCACATAAATTTCCAGACGTTTTTAAAGGCATCAACAGTGACTTATTCTTTACAAATAAGACATTATTAGGATTTACTGGTCACATTTTTTATTATAATCCTCTAAAATGGTAGATTTGCCGTGTAACACAATTGGTGTCATATCACTTATCTTGATATGGAAATTTTTATTTTCTTTTATTATAAGCTAACTTTCCTTTCAGCATAAGATTGATTATGTCATCCACTTTGCTGCCATGAAAGCTGTTGGAGAGTCAATGCAGTTCCCACTTATTTATTACAAGAACAATGTCATTGGAACCATCAATTTGATTGAGGTAAGAGTTTTTCCTTTAGTTGTGGAATATGAACAGAGATGAACAATGGTATAAGTGATAGTTATATTGTTTGTATTACTCATTATATGTACTTTGAAAAAAGGCACTGAAAAACTTAAAACAAAAAAAAAAACAAGACAAACAAGTACAAATACTTTTGATTGAATTAGGTCTTGATCAACAAGCAATCAAAATGTTGAAATGCTGTCATAAAAAGTGTAATGGGTTTCAAATTTGTGATATCATAGGTTGATTAGAAGTGTTTCTCTTACTTGGTGTGTTAATCAGATTCACAAGTATCAGAATCTTATGATGTGTCATCCTTCCAGATTTCAAGTCATTTGATATACAGGCATTCATTGTAATAGCCTTTCTTTCAATAACCGTATCTTTCTGTTAGTGTATTTATATGCCATGAATATAGCATTAATGGAATATAGCAGCATATGCAAAGTCTGCACAGTACCAAGTTGCATTTGGTGCAAAAAATAATTTGGAGACATGAACAGTAAAACCACAAGTACAGGGAAAACATGCAGAAAGTGCTCCTCACAGCCGAAGTATAATCTATGCTGTGCTTACTGAGATGAAGACAATGTTTACCCTCCTCATCAAGCCTCTCCTTGGGCAGTGAGCGAAGGGCACACCCAGTCACAACAATTTAGGTTGTTAAATAAAGTTTGTGACATGGAGTTGATATCCATATTGTAAAGAATTACCTTTTGTAGTATTAGATTTTCACATTTTCAATACCACAAGATTATAATAGAAATCGCATCAAAATAAGTACCTAGAACAGATGTACAAGATTGGGCAAATGATATAAAGAGAGAAAAGAAACTCCCTTTCTAAACAATTTCACAAGTCATTTCCTGTATTGAACCCTTATTCCTACTAGTACACAACAAAATTTCCTTGTATATTTACAGGCCATGAAAGCAAACAACGTGTACCAGCTGGTCTTTTCGTCTTCATGTACTGTATATGGAGACCCAGAACACCTTCCCATCACTGAAGATCATCCAACTGGAAATGTAACAAATGTATATGGACGCACAAAGTATCTGATTGAGGAAATGTTGAAAGATCTGTCTAAGGCAGAGGAGGTCAGTTTGATCGGATGTTGCAGTTGTGCAATTATTTTTGATAGGTGTTACATGTGTTGAATTAGATTATGTTGCTGTGTGACAAGGACTATGATTTTGTATTAATTTTGAATAGAGATGTGTGTGTGGTATTGCTGCTTGTGTAGATATTATTGATATTTTTATAATCAAACTAGTTGTTTTATTGATGATTTACTCTTAGATATAAATGATTGCTGTTATTACAGTTTTTATTGTGTGATTATAAAAAGAGACATATCATGTCACTACAAGGTATAATCTTCTATTCTTTTAAGGAGTACAATTGTCTATATGACATCACAGCATATTTAGAATGAAATGATGTTTTAATATTAAAAGGATTTTATTATGCATTTATTGCATAAAGAGTGACATGTGATTGAACCACAGTACAGATATTTTTATATTATAAGGACTGATATCTTGTTCAAGTATACTAAATTATTTTCCAACTTGCTTTCCCAAACTCAACAGAAATGGAATATCATTGCTTTACGATATTTCAATCCTGTTGGTGCACATCCTTCTGGTCGACTGGGGGAAGATCCAACTAAAAACTTCACAAATCTCATGCCTTACATTGGTCAAGTTGCTATTGGGAAAAAGCCAAGTTTGACCATTTTTGGCAATGACTATGACACAGTTGATGGCACAGGTATGGTATTCTTTATTTGAAGTTAGTACTATAGTACATCTTAAAATTAGTGATTTGAAGTGTTCAGTTTTTCTTTTCCATCTTGTTACAGCACATTATGATAAAAAATTAGGGAATTGAATTCCCATCATTTTTTTTTTATTAATATTTATTAAAGTAGTCAACATAAGCCATCATACTTGAGATTCTATAGTAGTGTGAAGAGTCAAGAAGAAGCTGTGGTGTCATTTACTTTTAGAATTAACAATAGTTTTACTATGTGATTCAAGAACGGGCAGTGTTTTACTTTTATATATGTAAATAACGACTTCATTTTAGATTGATAATGTCATTCATACAAGGTACCTTCAGGTCTAAAGAAGTGCAATTATTTTTTCTGTGTTTCACTTCAGTATTTTAGTATTACTTCTTTCCAGCTTGTAGATTTTACATTTGTTTTTTGATCCCCATCTTCCTTAGGTGTACGAGACTACATCCACGTAATGGATTTGGCATCAGGTCATGTTGCTGCTCTCTCCAAGCTTGACAAAGAACACCTGAGATATAAAGTAAGGATATGACAGTTGAGTAATTGGTGAATTCAAATCCTATTCCATCTGTACGGGTTTATTTAAATTTAGATTATTGGATTACATGTCATTCATAACTTTCAGGACATTAGTGATCATGCATATGTATGATTTTTTTTATTTGTGATTTAACTGTTGATTTTGCCTTTAATCATGTTAAGTTAAGTAATTTGATACTCCCCATTGGATTAGGAAGGAATGATAAGCAATGTTCCTAACATCTTATATAATATTATTTTATGAAGATTCAACTTCTTGAATGGAGGAAAGATAAAGTTAAATTAACTGAAAGTACCTTTTTGTTGATTTCAAAAAAATTCTAAAATACCAAGGGTATTTGTTAAGAACTGTCAGAATTGATCCTTAATACCCATTTTGGAATAATGATAGATTCCCTATACAGTATTTTGTAATACTATCTTTTAAGGGGACCGTCCCGGGAATTGAACACCTTTCCCTACTCATTTCATCATAAAAAAAATTGGTATTAGATAACTCATTGATTCTTTTTGCATAACATAGAGTATAGAATTGCGCTTTGTCTCATATATAATTTTGTTCTCGCATGCCCATAGGGGAGGGACGCCCGCCAAAAAGTTGAAAAAAATCCCCCTTTTTTTTTTCCCCCTCTTCTTCGGTACATCACCACTCCCACAGTTTTTTCCGGAACAATACACAGAAAATTCATGTGTTAGATCTAGCCTAAGGCCGTGTAAATGGCCGATTCTTGAATTTCCTTTGGGGGGGGGGGACTGGTTGACATGGAGTACTATTTTTGGTTTATTTTTTTCAGCATTAAAAAAATTATATTTTTTGATTAAGGTCAAAATTGAAAGATCGGCCATTTACACAGTCTCAGGGTTAAGAGGCTCTAGCGAAAGCAGCAAACTGCATTTGAATCGCATGAAAATTATGAGCGTGGTGATGTACCGAAGGTAATGTAAACAAATAACAGAGATACAGTGTATTATATTTTGGCAGCTTGCCAAAGTTCATTATCTCTGTTATTTTTCTCTAAATCTAATGATGGCATATATATATATATATTATATATTATATATATATATATATAATATATATATATATTATATATATATATATATATATAAAAGCTTATTTAGTGTACTTTACGATGCAATGATTACCAAGTCAATTGGAATTACCATTTTCATTAGGGATGCTTTCCTATAAAGGTATGTATTTATATGTATATATATATATATATATATATATATATATATATATATATATATATATATATATATATATATATATATATATATATATATAAGTAGTTATTTTCATCTATAAAAGTTAATAAATGCATTTTACCATAACTAATCTAAACCAGATAAGAACCTTTTTTTTATTTTTCATTATTTTTTATTTTTTGTTATTATTTTATTTACTTTGATTTTGAAGAAATGGGGAACTGTGGATGGCAACATTAGTTTAAAATCATCTTAACTATAAAGTCCTAGCATGAATACAACATGGTGGTTCAATTTTGAGAATTTTAAAAGCATATGAATTTAGTACATGGAATTTGAGAACTTACAGAAGTCGTTGAATTTCTCCCATGATCCACACATGGTCACTGGATGTTTATAATTTTCAAGGAGGATCATATGTACGTGAACACACGCACATAAAGTTAAAAAATGAATCATCCTCATTTAGTAGGCCTACATATCTTTCATATCTAAATGATAAAATATATTAGTTAACCCTCTCAAACTGCTTTCTTCAATAATTGTCAATATTAACAGATTGCAAAGAGGAACAAGTGTAGAGTTGGAGATTAGCCATTTGCACCCTTTATCTTAACTAAGAAGTGCATAAAATCAAGCAGACACCTAGGTGTGGTGGGATATTTGCGAATTTATGGTACCTAAGACCTATGGTAACGTCTAGATATTATAGTTTTTATCGGGAAGCCACAAAACAGAAGGGATAGCTTTATCAACTTTAGATGAAGACTGCGCGCAAAAACGATCTCAAAATTCCATATAGTTTTTGTTTCAGAGCAGATATTACAGAGTGCTATCATCTTCAATATGAAATAATCAGTATCTCGCTTATACATCCAAAGTTCAATAATCCGACATTTAGGTAATCTTCATATTGAATTCGCCTTCACAATGGTAACAACCAATTTCAAATCAAATCAAATTTACCCATGCTGTGATGTACCGACTGTTGAGTCAAGTCCATCAGTAATATTTCAATCCTTACTTATATGGCTATTTTCAAACATTAACGCTTCGTACTCGGTATACATACAGATCACTTCATAAGCTACGTAATGTTACCAGGGAGTCTCGATAGAAGAATATTTCATGTGTAAAAGGACACAAAACTTACATTTTTTTTAGATATATTTCACAAAATATTTCGTCATAAATCACTGTGATATAAGTTTTTTCTGATAATGGTATAAAAGTGTTCCTTGAACATTCACAAACTCATATCTATGCGCAATGTCAGTCAAATGCCGTATGTGCGATTGCAACAAGCAAAGCTCCACATGGGTGAACCGGGTCGCTCATTAGCGATGTACCTCTCCAGGTGTTCAGCTGGTCTTGCGTCAGCTGCAAGACAACAAGTCATAGCAGGCGTTTAATATTTTTTTGGTAGTTTCCTCATCCATGTACCTATACTATACACTAGCTAACTCAATCTGACCCCTTGGACGCCCCCCCCTCTCAGACGGTCCCCTTAATGGAGTTATAATCATTTTATTCTTGACTAATACATTACATCATTGACTTAACTTTATTAATCATACAAATTACATTACATCTTGGGATATTTGAAAGAAGAAAAGTTTCTTCACATATAGTGATAGAACATTTAACTAATAAGATGTCACTGCTTTTTTTTAATATAAAAGCATAATTCATTTGCAAATACTTTAAAGTTATCTATTAACCCCTTAGATCCAGATGTTTTGCTGCCTGCATGTGGTACAAAATATGGGCATTAGCCTTACATTAGCAACCAATTTGACAGGTGCACACAAACACTTGTGACTGGTGACAATACTCTTTTTCTGCATAAGCCTTTATAGCTTTTGTGCCATTTTCTAATGCTTTGCTTTTCCAGGATGGTAATAGATGGTTTTCCTTGCACACTTGATATCATCTCTCTAGATAGTCCATAACTTAGTGCAGTAATAATAACAATAAGTAACATTATTTTATTTGTGTCATTATCCTTTTTTTTCATAACACAGGCAGGAATAGGATTCTGAGCATGGAAACAGCATCCTCCCTTGAACCAGTGCTCTTCCAGTCATTCTCATGCATGGCACATTCCCTACTCCTTTAGTAATGGAAATAATGCAAAAGCCCCAACCTAAATGTTCACCAAGTCTGAACACCCTCCAAGAGGTTTGTGCACTCATGGCAAGTCATTCCTGTCACACATGCCTTCAGTCAAAATTTTCATGATGGCAAGTTCCCATCTTTCTGACCCACAGCCAAATTTTCCCGTGTTGTCATGTTCACTTCACCCCCCTCTTGCTATTTTTTTTTTTTTTTTTTTTTTCATAATGTGATAATCATATCTCCCAGATTGTAGGGGTTGAGACAACAGCAATTAAGCAAGCATTAAAGAAATATTTAAGGGTTATTAAACAGTGTGTTTTTCCCAAATTTATAGATAGATCAATTATGTGTTTAATGCCACAATTTAACATATTCATATAATATGTTTTAATATCATTATTTTGAAATGCAACATTTATAGCATGATTATTCCATATTTGTTACATTGCTAAGTCTGGGCTCAGTAAATGGTAATGTATATAAGAGAATAATGTTGATCAAGAAATGTGTGTGCATGTTCTGGGTTTTCAGTTGATATTGTGTTTGTGCAATCTCTGATTTCTTTGCCGCAAGCTACATTGATTTAGGTGAGGTGACACTCACTGTAATTAATAGTCTACTATTCAAACATTTACTTTTCTATTATTGAGCAGTAAATGATCTTTTTATTCAAGCATCAATTTTTTTCCTTTACGATAAAACTGGTTTGTTTATTTTGATTAGTAAGTATCAGGGATTAATGTTTAATTTTTGCAAACTGAGATTTTTAGTGTAGCTTGATATGAGAAAAAAAAATTAAGAGTTTGCTATTAAACATGTTACAGCATTTCAGAAAAAAGATGATAATACTTTTAATAATGAAGTTCACAATTTTAAGCAGGAGCAAAAAAGTATTTAGTGTTATTCTCTGATCTTCGCATAGCCTCTCAACCTAGGCCTAGGTGTTGGCTTGTCAGTGCTGGAGTTTATCAAGGAATTTGAGCGTGTGTCGAAGGTGCAGATTCCTTATGAATACCTTGGAAGGAGAGTAGGAGATGTAGCAACGCTGGTGTGTGATGGAAGCCGTGGCATGAAAGAGCTGAACTGGCAACCACTCAGGAATTTTCAGGTCATGTGTAAGTAAAAGTTTCAAAGCTTTAAAAAAGGGGGGATAACTAAATCCTTTTTGTTCCACAGGCAGCTGTAACTTCCTGCTTCTCCCATCTACTTCCCCCTCCCTCCCTCTCCTATCTATCTACAAGAAAAAAGCCTTGTTCCCTTGCCTCAGAATATGCAGACTCATACAAAGAAATTTTTCACAGACATACAACCTTGGCACAGGCAAGGGCGTTTCTGTGTTGCAACTCGT
>NW_020870299.1:300152-312463 GCF_003789085.1 Penaeus vannamei
GATATTTTTGGATATTTTTGGTTTGTTGCAGAATAAGTAGTGTGGATATTTTTGGTTTGTTGCAGAATAAGTAGTGTGGATATTTTTTGGTTTGTTGCAGAATAAGTAGTGTGGATATTTTGGATATTTTTGGTTTGTTGCAGAAAAGTAGTGTGGATATTTTTGGATATTTTGTTTGTTGCAGAATATGTGGATATTTTGGTTTTTTGTTTGTGCAGAATAAGTGTGTGGATATTTGGATATTTTTGGTTTTGCAGAATAAGCATATTTTTGTTTGTTGCAGAATAAGTAGTGTGGATATTTTTGGGTTTGTTGCAGAATAAGTAGTGTGGATATTTTTGGATATTTTTGGGTTTGTTGCAGAATAAGTAGTGTGGATATTTTTGGATATTTTTGGTTTGTTGCAGAATAAGTAGTGTGGATATTTTTGGATATTTTTGGTTTGTTGCAGAATAAGTAGTGTGGATATTTTTGGATATTTTTGGTTTGTTGCAGAATAAGTAGTGTGGATATTTTTTTTTGGTTAGAATAAGTAGTGTGGGGTTTGTTGCAGAATAAGTAGTGTATTTTTGATATTTTGGTTTGTTGCAGAATAAGTGTGGGATATTTTTGGTTTGTTGCAGAATAAGTAATATTTTTGGATATAGAATAAGTAGTGTGATGATATTTTGGTTTGTTGCAGAATATGATGTGGATTGTTTGTTGGAATAAAATTGTATAGGAAGAATGTGGAGATTCAGAAGTACATGAGAAATGAATATGACGGCATCCATTATATATATTATATGTCTTGTAATGTAATGTAAATGAATTCAAAGCTTATACGAGAGTACATAAAACAGTAGGAGCTTGTGTATCATACTTACGAATATTTATATATGTGTGTGTGTGTGTGTGTGTGTGTGTGTGTGTGTGCGTGTGTGTGTGTGTGTGTGTGTGTGTGTGTGTGTGTGTGTGTGTGTGTATGTGTGTGTGTGTGTGTGTGTGTGTGTGTGTGTGTGTGTGTGCGTGTGTGGTGTGTGTGTGTGTGTGTGTGTGTGTGTGTGTGTGTGTGTGTGTGTGTGTGTGTATGTATGTATTTATGTTCAAAATATATCCCAAAAATCATTGCTTAAATATGTCAGGGATATTGACGATCGCATTACCACACAGACGATACCAAACGATAACAACAACCGCCAATACTGCTTACAAGAACAACATACAAAACAATCACAACACATCCTTTCGCTACAAAGGAGTGAAGGAACAGTAATTCAATCCACCATCGTTAGAAAATGGAAATTCCATCCCATCTCTCGCTTATAATGGTATCAAGACACAGTTCAAGTCACACATAACTCTCTCTCTACTCTTTTATTGCTTTCGGAAAAAGTACATTTAGTCCTTTGTCTCTTCTTTGAGATCAAACCAGACTTATCCCACGTTGGAGAATAATCACACCTATGTCTAGATGATATCTGAAGTGTATTAAGGATTCAGTCTGGTAAGGGTTTAATGTTATCCTCATTTGAATAATTTCGACGTGTGATAAAAATCTCGCGACATCTTAAGAATAAAAGGGATTTGTGTTCCATTCGCATAGGCCTACACGCGACACCCGATGAGAGGCGCTGTAGGCCTGTGTGATGTAAATGCTTAATCACATTTTCAGGGGAGGATAATTCACGTCTGTTGGATTATTACCATTCTCTCCCGTCTCCTTTTCTCTCTGTTCTCCGCTCTTTCTCTGTTCTTTTTTCTCTTTCTTTTTGAATCAGCTTTGAACTTTTTTGTGTTTTCTTTCTGTATGTATACGTATATATATATTGTGTGTGTGTATATTTATATATATATATATATATATATATATATATATATATATATATATATATATATATATATATATATATATATATATATATATATATATATATATATATATATATAATATATATATATATATATATATATATATATATATATATATATATATATATATATATATATATATATATATATATATATATAGTATATATATTAATATATATATATATATATATATATATATATATATATATATATATAATATATATATATATATATATATATTATATATATATATATATATAATATATATATATATATATATATATATATATATATATATATATACATATATATATATATATATATATATATATATATATATATATATATATATATATATATATATATATATATATATATATATATATATATATATATATATATATATATATATATATATATATACATGTGTGTGTGTGTGTTTGTATATATATATATATATATATATATATATATATATATATATATATATATATATATATATATATATATATATACATATTATACAGTATATATGTGTGTGTGTGTGTGTGTGTGTGTGTGTGTGTGGTGTGTGTGTGTGTGTGTGTGTGTGTGTGTGTGTTGTGTGTGTGTGTGTGGTATAATATATATATATATATATATATATATATATATATATATATATATATATACATACATGATATATATATATATATATATGTGTGTGTGTGTGTGTGTTGTGTGTGTGTGTGTGTGTGTGTGTGTGTGTGTGTGTGTGTGTGTGTGTGTGTGTGTGTGTGTGTGAGAAGAGAGAGAGAGAGAGAGAGAGAGAGTTTGTGTTGTGTGTGTTAACGGCACGTCTCTCCAATTCAAAAACCAAAAAATATCCCACACGGGTTTCTCATCCTCCTCCTTCTCTCTCTCCTCTGACCCGACCTCGGCGACGATTTGTCTCCGTCTGACCCTTCTCTCTCCTCTCTTTTTTCCTCCTCTCCTCCTCCTCCTCCTCCTCCTTCGTCTCTCTCCTACTCTCCCTCAACTCCTATCTCCCCTCCATCAGCCCTCCCTCTCCTATATACCCCTACCCCCCCCCGTTCTCAAGAGTTGGCCTTGGCACCGTGCCCGCGCAGGGGTATTAACGCTCCGAGGTATGAATAAAACTAGTTTAAGGGCTTCCTGTGCTGGCGACGTCAGCAGCCCTGGGTGATTTGATGAGGGGAGAGAGGCAGAAGGAAGGGAGGTATGGGAAGGAAGGGAGAGAAGGAAATGGAGAGGGTAAGGAGGGCATGGAACCTATCGCCGAGTTTCACCTTCGTGGATTATTAAGTTTCCGTATTCTGTTTGTTGGTTTTGTTTATATATTTATTTGTTTGTCTTCCTATCTACTACCCTATATATTTGTTTCTTAATTTTCTTATCGTCATTATCATCTTGTCTGTAGTTATCGGTTCCTTTTTCTTCTACACACAGTCGCAAAAGTACCCATTTCCCCTGCAGAGAATTGTGCTAAGGTTTTATGGATAAAAAGTAAGATGACAAAGTTCTTATGATATGTTATCACGGTTCATAAAGTGGATACGATTCCCCAAGACGTCAAGGGAGAAAGCATGTACTGAGACTAAATCCCGTTAGATTTTAAGATAATAAAAGCGATCTCATTAATGTTTACAAAGGATTCTTATAGACGGAGAGACAGACAGACAGACAGAAAGGTAGATACAAGTAAAACCAATACGGCATTTGCTCGGTAAAAGGTTCGTCTTGAGAACTGTGATAGACATTCCACAGAGCTTCAATCTGAAACTCTAAAAACATTTACTCTTCTATAACAAAATTTACTCTGAAATCTTTATATCACAAGTGATTTATAAAACCGAGATTTGCCAATCCTTCGAAACAGTGAGGAAGCGAAACGTCTCCTCATCCACGAACTGTTGCTTCAGTGATGGTACGATCCGGCAAATAGAAGATGAATCCGACACCGTGTTTGCGAGTCCTGCCGTGTAAACAGAGCTGTAAGATCCTCTACGTTATGTTACTTAGGACTACTGCAATGTAAACACGTTGGCGAGTTTCCCTCAAAGCTGTTTTAAAGAATGTCGGAGCAAACAGAGCTGGCTGATTGTTATTTTTAAGTCCTTTGATGAAGTGTTGGGTGTTCGGTACTGCAGAAACTATTGCTCAAGGCTTAGTGAAAGGAAAAAGCTGAACTGTTTCTCGTAAAAGTAAGTACGGTAATGAATAAATAACGGATGGATCTCTGGTTCTCTCTGTTTATGGTACATCGAGTTATGATGAATACGGTACTGTATTTTGAAGGCTGTATGCCAAGGAATATCTCTCTCTCTCGCTCTCTCTCTCTCTCTTCTCTCTCTCTCTCTCTCTCTCTCTCTCTCTCTCTCTCTCTCTCTCTCTGCTCTCGCTCTCGCTCTCAGCTCTCATTGCTCTCGTCTCTTTCCTCTCTCTCTCCCTCCGCGTCTCGCCTCATCATCTTCATTTCTTCCGTCGGCTGCTCGCTCTCCCTCATCATGCGCTTCGGGCATCTCTGCTCTCTCATCTCTCTTTCTCTCTACTCTGCTTCTGCTCTCTCGTCTCTTCGTCTGCTTTCGTCTCTCGTTCTCGCCTCGCTCTGCTCTCATCTTCTCTCTCTCTTTCTCCTCGCTTCGCTCTCTCTCTCTCTCTCTTTTCGCCTCCCGCCCTCTCGCCTCTCTCTCTGCTCTCGTCCCCTCTCTCTCCTTCCTCTCCCCTCCTCCTCCTCCTCTCTGATCTTCTGCTCCGTCTCTCGTTCTCTCTCTCGTCTCGGCTCTCGCCCTCCGCTCCTCGCGCCCTCTGTCGGCCCGTTCCGCCTCTGCGCTCTCTCCGTCGTCTCTCTCTTCTCAGCTGGCTCCTCCACTGGTCTCACCCCCACTTCCTCCGGAGCTCCTCTCTCTCTCTCTTCTCTCGCTTCGTCCTCGCGTCGCCCGTGTAATCTCTTCGTCGTTTCCTTATTGGCTCCTTCCTTTGGCTGTCCATGTCTCTCGCTCTCTGGTTCTCTTCTCTCTCTCTCTCTCTCTCGATCCGCCCCTCGCTCCTGCGCTCGCTCCGCCTCTCGATGCTCGGCGATCTCAGTCCGGGCTCGCTCTCTCTCATTCTCTTCTCTCTCTCCTCGTCGCCTTCTCTCTTCTCTCTGGCTTACGACGTCCGCGGGCTATGCGGGGTCTTCTCTCTCGTTGGCTAGTGCCAGCCGTACTCGCTCCTCGGGCTACGCTCTCCTATCCTCTCCTCTTATCGACTCTCTCCATTTCATCCTCTCGTCTCTGCTCTTCTTCTCTCTCTCTCTCTCCATCCCTCTCTCCTCTTCTCTGTCTCTCTCTCTCTTCTCTGAGGTTCCTCGTCCCTCTCGAATCTCTTTCCGCCTCCGTCTCTCCCTCTGCCCCTCTGCTCCGCTCTCTATTGCTCGCTGCTCCTCTCGTCAAATTCTCTTCTCGCTCTTCCTCTGCCATCTCTGCTCTCCCTCTCTCTCTCTCTCGTCTGCTCCTCTTTCCCCCTCTTGCTCTCTCCCACTCTCACGCTCTCTCGTCTCTCCTCTCACCTCTTCGAGTCCCTCTCACCTTCCCGTCTCCTCTCCGCTCTCGCATTCCCCTCTTGCCCCGGATCCTCCCTCCTCCACCTCGCCTCTCTCTTCTCTCACGCTCTCCCCCCCCCACTCCTCGCTCTTCTCTCGTCTTTTTTTTTTTTAACTCTCTCTAGTCTGCTTCGCACTTTCCTTCGCCTTTCCTTCCATGTCTCCAGGACCTTGCCTTCTTCGTCAGAGGAGTGAGTCTGATGTGGAAGAAGTGATGAAGGCAAACCCGTAATCATATTCAACCCTTCCTCTGGAACCAATAAAGATGCATTAAATTCATTTTGGAAGACAATCATCATGCAGATGAACTGAGAGTTGGTTAAACATCATACAAGCGATGTGCATCCCTTCTTGTAATATATATAATATATATATACCATATATGATATAGTATATTATATATATATATAATATATATATATATATATATATATCTTTATATGTGTGTGGTGTGTTGTGTGTGTGTGTGTGTGGTGTGTGTGTGTTGTGTGTTGTGTGTGTGTGTGTGTGTTGTGTTTCTCTCTCTCTCAATATATCTATCTATCTGTCTATCTATTAATTACACACTACATAATATAGTATGTGTATGTGCTTTGTGTGTATCGAGATCGTGATTCATTCGATGTTTCAAAAGATGCGTTGTTCTATTTTTTAAACCGTAATGTAATATGTAAATATATATATACTTTAATATATATAATATATATATTATTATATATATATTTATATATATATATATATAATATATATATATACATATATATATAATATATATATATATATATATATATATAATATATTATGTATATGTATATATTCGTGTATGATATATATATATATATATATAGTATTATATATATATATATAGTATAATTATATCATTATCTATAATATGTAATATTATAGAGAAGAGGAGAGAGAGGAGAGAGAGAGAGAGAGAGAGAGAGAGAGAGAGAGAGAGAGAGAGAGAGAGAGAGAGAGAGAGAGAGAGAGAGAGAGAGAGGAGAGAGAGAGAGAGGAGAGAGAGAGAGGAGAAGAGAGAGAGAGAGAGAGAGAGAGAGAGAGAGAGAGGAGAGAGAGATGAGAGAAGAGAGAGAGAGATATGCTATGTCTATGTATATATTGAATTTGACATGAACTTATACATACACACAGACAGACATATAAGATTAATACATACATACATATTTACATACAAACATGCCTACACACACAAATATTTACATACAACCATACATACTCCATTTCCATTCATCATCCATCTTTCATCCATACACGTACATGCATACTTTCACATTTACATAAACATCTATATACATGATATATACACACATACATGCATATCGTATAATACATACATACATACATATCACTTCTGCATATTGCGTACATTACATTCATATTTAGGTCCGTCAGTCCATCCATCAAAACATAATACATGCATACATACATAATACATAATACATACATGATACATCATACACATACATGCATACATATCCCTGCATCCCTTAAATATTTGCTCAAGATATTCTATAGCGTCACGATTAAATGTTTTGATTGAGTGGATGAACATGGGGAATAGAAGGAGAGAAAGAAAAAAAATATGTGAAGGAGAGAAAGGAGAACAGGATTTAGTGAATAAGTGGAGGATCTAGCAGAAAATAGAATTAAAGAATAAGTTAGAAGATAAAGTGAACAATGGAAACAGAAGATGTAAAGAAATAGAAGAATTAGGAAAACGATAAGAATAGAAGAATAGAAGAAGAATAGAGGAGGGTAAAGGGAGATGGAGGATTTAGCAGAGAATGAGGAATGGATAGAAGGGAAAGCGATAGAAAAAAATACAATGGACAAGAGAGAGAAACCGAACAAGCAAAATGCGATAAAGGGAAGAAGAAATTCGAGTAAGTTAACAACACGAACAAAGAAAAGGAGAATTAGAGACAAAGAGAAATAAGGATCTACCGGATAAAATGGTGGGAAAGATAAAGAGAAAGTTACAAGAAAAGGTAATAAAGAAGTAAGTAGTTTGTTAAAAGTTTGTCGAGAAAGGAAAAGGGAAAAAATAACAAGATGAATTAACAAAGAACAAACGATTATAATTAAAGAAAAAAATATATAAAATAATCAGTAGTGAAAGTAGTATACAAAAAAAAAAAAAATAGTAAAAATATTAATTAAATGATAATAATGATTATTAATGAATAAACTACTATCCTTGTAGTTTCATAAAGATATATAATTGGCTAAAAACACATCCAATAAATAGAACAAATAAATAAAAATACCTAAACAGAGGAAAAATAGTGAGAATTAGACACAGATATAAAGAAAAATGAGAGATACAAACATGGGAGAAAGAGCACGACAGACAGACAGACAGACAAGGAGAAAGATTTATGGGTCTTTCCTACATGCACCCTTGTCAGGTAATCTCACGGAGGGCTAGGCCTAAATGCGTGACGTCACTCTCTCTCTCTTTGGTCTTCCTGTCTTTTTCTGTCTATTTCTCTTTTTTTTCTCTTTATCTCTCTCTCTATCTATTTATCTATCTATCTCTATCTTTGTCTTCTCTCCTTGTCTGCTCTCTCCTTGTCTTCCTGTCTTTTTCTGTCTATTTTTTCTATTTTTTTCTCTCTATCTATCTGTCGGTCTCTCTCTCTATCTATTTATCTCTATCTATCTATCTATATTTTTGTCTTCCTCTGTCTTGTTCTGTCTATTTCTCTATTCATTTTTTCTCTCTCTCTCTCTCTCTCTTCTCTATCTCTATCTCTATGTCTCTCTTCTCGTCTTCTATCAGGTCTCTCCTCTCTCTCTGTTCTCTTCTCTCTTCTCTTAATTATATTACTATCTATCTATCTATCTATCTATTATAATTTTTGTCTTCTCTGTCTTTTTCAGTCTAATTCTTTCTCTCTTCTCTCCCTCTTTTTTATAATTGTTTATCATTATCATTATTCATTCAATATAATCATAATATAATTATCATTATTTTAAACAATAATATCATCCAATTTATTATTGTTATTATATCATATGTCATTATTGTTAATTACTAACCTCTATTATTACTCATCATTATCATTAACTTATCTATTGTTGTTATTATCATTATTGCTATCATTATTGTTATGATTATACATATTAATAATATTCAATCTTATAATATATCAATATTATTAATATCACATTTTTCCATGATATATTGTTGTTTTTATATCATCGCTACATTATCATTATTCCGCTATTATCATTGTCCATTATTATATTATTATTATTATTATTATTATTTAATTATTATTATTATTTTATTAATTCTTATTATTATTATATCTCATTATCATTATCATCAATTAACTTATTATCATTATTACTCTATTATTTTATCATATAACAATCATTATTATCCATCATTGTTTCATTATTATCAAATATCATCATTTTATTTTCATTATCATTATCTGTTATCAGTTGTTATCATTATTATAATCAATCATTTTTTATTTTCATTATCATTATTGTTATCATTGTTACCATTATTACTTTTATAATCATTATCATAATCATAATCATTATATCATTAGTTATCTTTAGTAGTTATCTTATCATTATCATGATTATTATATTTAGCATTATTATAATTATTATCATTATTATCATTATCATCATCATCATCATAAGTATTATTATCAATGTTATCATCATTATCATCATCATCATCATCATCATCATCAGTATTATTATCAACGTTATTATCATTATCCTAATTATCATTACTATTATTATTGTCATTAAATATTCACACATCTGGTCAATAAATAGATGGGTAGTTTATATCAAAATAATGGAGAAAATGTGTTAGTTGATAGAGAGTGAGATAGATGCTCGTGATTTTTCACCTAAGAAGCAAGAAAAATATGTGTATTTGTATTTAATATAATGTTTATTTTTTCTGCTACTTTTCCTTCTATTTTCTATGTTCTATTTTTTTCGTTTTCTTTATTATTATCGTTTTTTTTTTTTTCAATTTTTCTAATTTTTTTCATGCTTTTTTCTGCTATATTCCTTTTATTTTATTTTTCTTTTCTTTTTTTGTTTTTTTTCCTTTTTTTTCGTATTCATATTATTATTGTTTTTTTTTTTTTTTCTCTCTTTTAATTTTTTAATGTTTTTTCTGCTACTTTCCGTTCTATTTTCTATTTTCTTCTTTTTTCGTATTCTTTATCATTATGTTTTTTTTCTCTCTCTCTTTTCATTTTTTTCATGTTTTTTTCTGCTACTTTTCCTTCTATTTTCTATTTTTTAATCTTTTTTCGTATTCTTTCTTATTGTCATTTTTTTCTCTCTCTCTTATTTTTTTCTTTTTTTTTCTGCTATATTCCTTTCCATTTTATATTTTCTTCTCTTTTTCGTATTCTTTCTTATCATCGTTTTTTTCTCTCTCTCTTCATTTTTTCATTTTTTTTCTGCTTATTTCCCTTCCATTTTATATTTTTTCTTCTTCTCTTTTTTCGTATTCTTTCTTATCATCGTTTCTTTCTCTCTCTCTTCATTTTATCCCTTTTTTCCTCTCATTACAATTCACAGCAAGGAAGCGGAGGACATTCTTTAAGGTTCTGGGGTCACGAGCCTATTAAATAGATGGCTGTGTCCTGGGATGTTATTTATTATTCTTATTTCAGCTTTCTTCTTTTATGCAATGTCTTTTTCTTTCTTTCTTTTTTTCTTTTTTTTTTTTTTTTTTTTATATGATTTATTTTCATAGGTAGATTACGAGAGAGTAATTGTGAACGAGGGAGTAAGGGAGTGTTTCTGAAGGTTAAAGATGAGAGAGAGAGAGAGAGAGAGATGAGAGAGAGAGAGAGAGAGAGAGAGAGAGAGAGAGAGAGAGAGAGAGAGAGAGAGAGAGAGAGAGAGAGAGAGAGAGAGGAGAGAGAGGAGAAGGGAGGGGGGGAGGAGGGAGGAAGAAAGAGAAATAAAGAGGAGGAGAGAAAGAGAAAGGCGTCAGACAGAGAGAGAGGGAGAAGGGGTGGGAAAGAGAAATAGAGAGAGAGAGAGAGAAAGGAAGGAGGGGGGAGGGGGGGAGAAGGGAATTTTCAAATAATTTAAGAATTTAAAAGAAGAGAAAGAGAATTTAAGATAAGTTAAATAAGCAAGACACAAATAATAAAGTCTATAACAAATACTTTATAACACAACATATACTATTCATAATGTAAGGTACATATAATACCTACTGTGTTGATTGATGTATTCAATAAATAATGTATCATAATATATATTTTACAAAATAAATATCACATATGGTATATTACAAAATACAAGTAGTACACGAGACGCAATGTAAATTATATATGAACTGTAGAGTATAATACATAACGTACATGGTATATATCTGAAATTTTGATAATACTTATGTGTACATGAATATATTTTGAAATTGAATATGATATTGATAATGATGATATGATGATGATGATGATGATGATAATGATAGTTATGGTAGTAATTTGATGACGATATTGGTAATGATAATAATGATGATAATGATAGAAATAATGATAATACTGATATTAATGATGATAACAAAAGGAATACTAACAATAACATTAATACAATGATAATAACAATAATATAATGATAATAATAATGATGATGATGATAATAATTAATGATGTAAATGATGATGATAATGATAATGATAATAGTGATAATGATTAATAATAATGATAATAATAATAATAAGAAGAAGAAGAAGAAGAAGAAGGAGGAGAAGAAGAAGAAGAAGAAGAACAACAACAACAAACAACAAAACAACAAAAACAAAAAAAACAAACAACAACAACAACACAATAACAATAATAAATATCATCATGATAACTCATTCATGATCGACGATGAAGAAACAGATGACCAAATATCATATTCCTCCATCACGACCAATCACGCCCTCTGACATACCGATCAAAAATCCACGACCAGCTTAAATATCCTAATGGATACTTACAGTTACATGAATCACTCAGATTTTTTTTTTTTTTTTTTTTTCAATTCAGCACAGATCATATTCAGAGAATTAAAAGCGATTATCCATTCAATATGAAATTATACGGGCGCTGCTGAGTCCGGCCTCGCGAATCAGATGCATCCAACCTATTTATATCCAATTGGGATTCGGATTAAAACACGCTATTTTAGCTGAGGGCGAAGCGGGTAGCAGTATTACAGCGGACGTCGTTGTTATACGGATGGTTCTTGGTCTGTTGAGGGGTAATGGAGAGAGAGGGAAGGAGGGGAAGAGGGGAATAGAGAGAGGGGAAAGGGACGGGGAGAGGGGAGAGAGAGGGGAAGGAGGGGAGAGAGGGAAAGAGGAGGGGGAGAGGGAAGGAGGAGTGAGAGGGGAAGAAGGGAAAGGAGAAGAGAGGTGGGGGAGGAGAGAGAGGAAGTGGAGAAGGAAGAGAGGGGGGGAGAGGGGGAGGGGGGATGGAGGGGAAGAGAGGCGAAGCGAGGAGGAGAGAGGGAAGGACGGGAGAAGGGGGAGAGAGAGAAGTGAGGGGGAGATAAGGAGGAAGAGGGCGGAACGAGCGGAGAGAGGAAGGAGGAGAGAGAGAGAGAGAGTGAGAGAAGAAGAAGGAGGAGGGAGAGAGGGGGAGAGGAAAAGGAGGGGAGCGCGGGGAAGGAGAGAGAGGAGGGAAGGAGGAGAGGGAAGGACGGGGAGAGAGGGAGGAGAATTTGGATGAAAAGGGGAACATATGAACAGGAGATGAAACATTGAGATGAGAGATATAAGATTTATGATAAGATGGAGGATAACACGGAAGAATAATTCCTGACTCCGTCAGATTTAGAACAGGTGGAATAGGGATAGAGA
>NW_020870299.1:315046-317546 GCF_003789085.1 Penaeus vannamei
AAAGTAATTAAAAAAAAAAAAAAACGTGACCAAAAAGATGTTTAGAATAGATATATAAGCAGAGCCACCGCCTTCTCTTACACACGGGGTCCCTCACACGTTCGCCTCTGTACAGCCAGTCGAATAAATAACACACGCGCCAAAGTAAATAAACAACAAGAAAAGTAGATTAAAAAGAATAAAAAGAAACGTGATCAAAAAGATTTTTAGAATAAATATATAAGCAGAGCCACCGCCTCTCTCACACACGGGTCCCTCACACGTTCGCCTCTGTACAGCCAGTCGAATAAATAACACACGTGCCAAAGTAAATAAACAACAAGAAAAGTAAAATAAAAATAAAATAAAAAAGTGACCAAAAAGATGTTTAGAATAAATATATAAGCAGAGCCACCGCCTTCTCTTACACACGGGGTCCCTCGCCCGCGCGTCGGAGGCCGGCCGGCGAGCGAGTCCCTAACGAGCGCAGACGTGGCCGCTCCTCCTGGATATTGGGTGGTCAAACAAGCAAGTTTTCCCCAAGTTGGAAACTCTTAATTGACATGGAGTCAGTGTTTGGAAAAGCTCTTGCAGCGTCGTTATTAACTTTAAAACTTTCTGTAATGTATTCATGTAAAAGCTGCGGGCGCTTTTTCGTTCCTTTTTTTTCTTTTCTTTTTTTTTCGCTTTTTTCGTTTTTTTTTCTGACATTTCCCTTATTCTGTGTTACTTTCCCTTTGCGTGGTAAAATTTTTGTATTTATTTTTTCATACATATACAGAGACACGTATATATATGTGTGTGTGTGTGTGCATGTGTATACATACATAAATATACATATATACATATATATGTATATCTATCTATCTATCTCTATATATGTGTGTGTGTGTGTGTGTGTGTGTGTGTGTGTGTGTGTGTGTGTGTGTATGTGTGTGTGTGTGTGTGTGTGTGTGTGTGTGTGTGTGTGTGTGTGTGTGTGTGTGTGTGTGTGTGTGTGTGTGTGTGTGTGTAGATCAAAAGTCAAAGTTGGTCCCATATCCATCTGAATGTAAGGGACAAGTTTTGTAGAGAAACATGCTTACTAAGTCGCGGGATGATGCGGTAGGGTGGCCAGTTCCTCTCCGCCCCGACTTTGACCCCAGTATGCTGACGTCAGCATACCAGTCCTCATTCACAGCTGAGTCAACTGAGAGGGGCATCCACGTCCATATGTATATATATGTATGTATACACACACACACACACATACGTATATATATATTGTGTGTGTATTTGTGTATATACATACACACACACAACACACACACACACACACACACACACATCACATACACACACATATATATATATATATATATATATATATATAATATATATATATATATATATATATATATGTACATATATATATAGACATATATATTATATATATATATATATATATATATATGTATATAGATAGATTCTAGATATATAGATAGATAGATTAGATAGATAGATATAGATAGATAGATATATAGATAGATAGATAGATATATATATATATATATATATATATATATATATATATATATACGCACAAACACACACACACACACACACGCAAATATATATGTATTTGTTTATTTCAGTAAAATTTAGAACCAACATATAGTATAGATATCTATTTATATATATATATATATATATATATATATATATATATATATATATATATATATATATATATATATTTACAAAAACATCGCATCACTAATAGTATTTATAAAAAACATGAAAAGGAAATACAAATCAAGTCATCAAGTCTTTTCACTACATATCGAGATAATAAAATGTAAGGGTTTATGAAGTTATTATACAGATTAATACAACAAGTTAAAAGTTCATATTTGAGCTTGAATTAATCAGCGTTATTAAACATATCAAGAGAACTATGCTCTAAATGAATTGGAAAAGTGATTTAGTATTGAAAAAATTATTAGACTATGAAAGGAAAAATTAAAGTAAATTACGACAAAAATACATGGGAGTCAGGAAATCGTAAATATAATTGATTCTAATATAACACTTTAATGAAATGAAACAGATTATTACAACTGAAACACATTTTAGGGAATCTTTGGTATTCAAGAAGTTTACTAGGCTATAAAGTTAAAACATCGAGTAAATTATAACAAGTCAAGAAATTCGCAGTGTCATTCAAATCAAAATAACAATATTGAAAAACAATTGATTGTTAGAATTGAAACATATTATGAGGAACTTTTGCAATGGCATGGCATTTCATGGAGAAAAACTTGAGCTAAAATGAAACAAAATTGCGATCAAAGACCCTGGTGTCATCAGGACAAAGCCGACAAGATCAAACATGACAAATAGTATATATAAGACTTGAGTATGGGAATTTTACAAACTTATCTCCAAACTAGGGATGTTGATTAATATATATGATAACAATAAGACAAAATACTAACCATAATTATTTCTAAAAAAAAAAATAAATAAAAATAAATAACTA
>NW_020870299.1:325046-330046 GCF_003789085.1 Penaeus vannamei
CCTAGGGTTATATATATGGTAAACTTTGTGTCTAAATGTCTAGAGGTATGCTTTGTTCCAACATGCATCCAGATACGAAAGTATAATATGGTAAAATCTGCTGATTGTAAAGATATATGAATATCTGTTTTGCGAGACGGCTGCTCCGGCCAAATGAAGCATGGATTTGTTATTGTTTTAATTTCACATTAATTGATATATTTATTTCATTTCATATTTATCTATTAATAATAAACCTTTGTTATTGGTAACTGTTTGTGATGAATCCTGTGGTTATGGGAAATGATGAATTAACTTTACGAAGATTTTCGAAGGAAATTGCTTCATATGCAGAGATAATAACTAATGATGAGAATAATTAACACAAATGAAAATGATTATTGAATAATGACTAATACCTACTCCTAGATATAACAATGTATGCATGTGTGTGTGTATGCGTGTGTGTGTGCGGAGAGAGAGAGTGAGTGAGTGAGAGAGAGAGAGAGAGAGAGAGAGAGAGAGAGAGAGAGAGAGAGAGAGAGAGAGAGAGAGAGAGAGAGAGAGAGAGAGAGAGAGAGAGCGAGCGAGCGAGAGAGAGAGAGAGAGAGAGAGAGAGGAAGAGAAAGAGAAAGAGAATTGGGGATAAATAAAATGTTTCCCCACATATCCATAACACCTGGAAACATATCCCCCACATTCCATTCCGTCTTCCTCCTCCCTACCTACCAACCCCACCTACCCAGCTACCCCTACCATCTACCCATGCCTACCCTATTCGCCTACCCACCCTGCCTGCCCCACCAGACCCACGCCCACCCCCAACTCGCCCAGCACCCCACCTCCACAAAGCATCATCACAGAGGGGTTGCTCCCCCCCCCCATAAACCTTCATCTACGGTCTCCTTTGCCTTCGAGTGACAGTTAAATTGACTATCAGGCACCACAAAGGACGGGTTCTGCCTTGTATGGGTAATGGGGGTGGGGTAAGGGAAGGGAGGAAAGGGGAGTGGGGAAGGGGAGGGGAGGGAGGGTAAGGGAAGGAGGAAGAGGGGAGGGAGGAGAGGGAGGAAGGGAGGAAAAGGGAGTGGGGATGGGGGAGGAGGGGGGTAAGGGAAGGGAGGAGAGGGGAGTGGGGAGGGAGGAGGAGGGGAGTGGGGATGGGGGAGGAGGAGGGGTAAGGGAAGGGAGGAGAGGGGAGTGGGGATGGGGGAGGGGAGGAGGAGGGCAGTAAGGAAGGTGGAGAGGAGGAGGAGGTGGGTAATAAGTGAGGTTTGGGGGGGGGGGAGGGAGAGGCACGAATGAGGCTTCTCTTCTGTAGGTATTCAATGATATGGATAGATTGCTATTATATACTGGCTGTGTAGTTCGTTGGGTTCTTGTGGTACATACATCTGTATATATACGTACACATATAATTTATGCATAAAGGTGATTAGATAGGAATATATATAGACAGATTTAATTAAGTGAATATCAGGGCAAACAACCAGAATTCGCAGAATTTGTAGGCTGGTATCTTTATTGCGCATATATAAACGTCTAGAAAGATATGGAAAAAGTATAAGGGAAATTGGTCTTCATTATAAATACGTTTGATTTCTTGTCCCTTGACTCACCATATTTGGTTCACACTCATATGTGTGTGTGTGTGAGTTTGTGTGTATGAGTGTGTGTGTGTGTGTGTTTGTGTGTGTGTGTGTGTGTGTGTGTATGTGTATGTGTGTGTGTGTGTGTCTGTGTCTGTGTGTGTGCGTACATATAATTAACATGGAAAAAAAAGAGAAACTAATACTGGGTCATTATTTCACGCAAGGTATAAGCTGCTCACACCAACAGTGCTCCGTAATTCCCTCTGTTGCAGCTGTGATTGAATTTCATTTCAAATTCACTTGAAAATCTCAATATAGGAAGTGCAAACAAATGCATATTTCGGAGCGCATTTGAATATAGGACTTGCCATTCTATTGTAAAATGGGATTTGCAATTGGAGAAAATGTGATGGTTATGAAGCAACTAATAATAATACCTGATATAATGTAATTACTGATAATTGTGATGTTACTGATACTCTTGTTGCATTTCATGATGTTTACTGAATTCTGTTATTTCTGTGCATATTGAGAGAGTGACGAAGGAAAGAGAGAGAGAGAGAGAGAGAGAGAGAGAGAGAGAGAGAGAGAGAAAGAGAGAAAGAGAGAGAGAGAGAAGAGAGAGAGAGAGAGAGAGAGAGAGAGAGAGAGAGAGAGAGAGAGAGAGAGAGAGAGAGAGAGAGAAGAGAGAGAGAGAGAGAGAGAGAGAGAGAGAGAGAGAGAGAGAGAGAGAGAGAGAGAGAGAGAGAGAGAGAGAGAGAGAGAGAGAGAGAGAGAGAGAGAGAGAGAGAGAGAGAGAGAGAGAGAGAGAGAGAGAGAGAGGAGAGAGAGAGAGAGAGAGAGAGAGAGAGAGAGAGAGAGAGAGAGAGAGAGAGAGAGAGAGAGAGAGAGAGAGAGAGAGAGAAGTAGATAGATAGACAGATAGATAGAGTGAGAGAAGAGGTCAAGTTTGGGTAGGGCTACTAAGATAAAGTTAGGTTTGGTCAAGCTGGGTTAGCTTGTGTATTTTAGGTTAGGACAGGTTAATTTAGACTAGATAAAGTTTGCTTCTTTTGGTTAGGAAAATCTAGGACTGGGTAGAATAGGTTAGGTTTCCTAATCTAACCAAACCTAATTTTACCTACCCAAACTTAACTGACTTAACCCACCCTAACGTACATGTATATATACATATATAATTATCATATAGACGAAAGAATATAAATACATCCTCAAATAATAATAAAAATAGAAATAAAAAACAGAAAAAATCCTTTTTTTCAGCCTTCCTTTAAATGACACTCAAGATTTTTTTATTATGACGATTTTTCTCCATTTCTGTCATCTTCAGAATTCCGTTTCTCTTCCTGCTTTCACTTCTAATTATTTCTTTTATTCTTATTCCTCCTGGTTTACTTCTGCTTTTAACCATTTTTAATAATTTTTCAATGATTTGTTCTTTAATTCGCTCACATTCTCCTTTGCACTAATTATTATTATCATCATTCTAATTATCATTGCTATAACAACAACAACAACAATAATAATGATAATGGTAGTAATGATAACAATGATAATGAAAATGGTAATGATAACAATAACAGTGATAATAATGATAAATATTACTATCATCATTATCATTAATATTGTTATTATCATTCTTATTCCATATATAATTCTTAATAATATTTAATCTTTCCTTTATTCAGTCTTTGTTTTGGTCCCCATTTTTTTTTTTTTTTTTGCCGTTTCTTTCTCGTTTTTATCCTCTGTTTCATTCCTTATTCTTATCCTTAAGGAATCTACGTTTTCTTTCATATCTTATTCTTATTTTCAATTTCTTGTTATCTACGTTATTCCGCGCCTTATTCATCATATTATCCTTATCATTCTTACTCTCATTATTAATCATCCACATCTTATCCATGTTGTTCTTATTCTTGTGCATTTTCTTATTCCTCCATATCTTACCTATCCTATCTTTATCTGTCTTATTATCATTCTTATTCATCGATTTCTTATACGTTTTCATTCTTACCCGTTTTATTCTTCCATCTCCTATATCTTATCATTATCACCCTTATTCACATTCTCCTTCTTTCACGCTTAATCCACCTCATTCTTATTTCTTCTTCCTATTTTCTTTCTTCTCTCCCAGCATCCTCCAATTCCTCTTCCGCTGATTATGAGATGCTGTATCATTCGCCCCCCACCTCTTATTCCATTTATTCCTCCTGCCCCAATTCCTCGTCCTTTATTTCTTTTCTTCTCTTTCTCTCTCTCTCTCTCGAGAAATATATAAATATATATTCTCTCGTTTGCATTTCGTGGCTCTTAATGGCCTCTCGTTGGGTCTCCAGAGCAGCGTCGCTTGTCTTGCGTTTCTCATCTAAATACCTTTTCATTCGCACGCACGCGCACGCACGCACGCCAGGCTAAGGGGCGCCGGGGAATCGCTTTCATTTATGGTTACGCTCGTGGGGGGTTGGGAGAAGGGGGGGGGGGTTGGGGGGGAGAGGTGGTTGGGAGAAGGGGGGTGGGGGGGAGAGGAGGTTGGGGATGGGGAGGGAGAGGGAAGAGGGGGGATGGAAGTGAGGAGGGGAGGAGGGGGGGAATCGTTTTCATTTATAGTTACGCTCATTGGGGGATAAGAGGTTGGGGGAGGAGGGATGGGGAGGGAAGAGGGGGATATAAGGTAGGGGTTGGGGTTGGGAACGTGGGGATGGGGGGGGAGGGGGGAGAGGGGGGGAAGGAGGCGGAGGAGAGGAATATGGGGGAGAGGGAGGAAAGGAAGATGGGGGAGAGGGGGGCGAAAAGAATGGGGAAAGAAGATGGAGGAGAGGGGTGGGCTGAAGGGGGAAGTGGGGAAGAGGGGGATGGACGTCTGTGGGGACTGGGGAGGGTGTGTGTGTTTGTATAATATACGTGTAGCATATTGTAAGACCGCATGTGCACGTACATTAACACATCGTTCTTATACAGACACACAGCCATAGTACGCATAGGAATACATATTTTATGCAGAATACGATCACATGCACTTATACTGATACGTACATGCCCCCCCCCCCACCCCCCACGCACAAAACTCCCCTCCCCTTCCTTTCATACACACATACACACACACACGCACACACTCACACACACACAAACCTCCCCTTCTCTAGACCCCCAACCAACCCTTCTCCTCTCTACCCCCTCAAACCTCCCCTCCTCCCTACCCCCCCTCCCCCCTCTCCCTACCCTCCCCTCCCCCTCCCTCCCTACCCCCCCTCAAACCTCCCCCTCCCCCCTCCCCCCTCCCTCAACCTCCTCCCCCCCCCCTCCCTCCCCTCCCCCTACCCCCTCCCCTCCCTCCCTCCCCCCCTCACCTCCCCCTCCCTCCCTACATCCCTCTCCTCCTCCCACTCTCCTCAAACACACCCACATCCCACAGATACCTATACATGT
>NW_020870299.1:344763-349763 GCF_003789085.1 Penaeus vannamei
CGACGAAGAGAAAACGATACAATCTCCGAATTTTAGCCAATACTAGTGTATTTTAGAAAGGGACTGTGATAATGAAGAATGTTAAATAAACCACATTTTACTAGGAAACAAACAAGTGTAATAACAAACAAGAACAACAACAAACAAGAACAACAACGAACAAGTACAACAAACAAAACATCATAAAATGTATTCACAGAATACAGATACAATCATTTTTTTACTGATAATAACATTTCAAGATTTGGTTCAAACTGACCATTATGACTGCAGTTCTTATTGTAGTCTTTAAAGTGAATTAAAAATTTAATTGTTTCTAATTTAAGGCCATTCCGATGCTTTCTTTTGATCAAACTATAGTGTGAAAATAGACGCTCGGCGTCAGCATTATAACATGGAAGTGATAAAACTTCGAGCGCAAATTTACCTAAATTCTTATATTTTTTATTTCCAAAATAATCTTCAATACTTAGAAGCTTTTGGTAAAAAATTTCAGCATCTTTCTGCACTTCCTTTATATCCATATTCTCGGGAAATGTGTGCTAAATGATATCCTGCCATTGGTCATCAACCTTTTGTTTTTCACAATTATCACTAATTCTACGCACTTCTTTCATTAATTCATTTAGTGATGTTACGGTTGTTATGAAATTAAGGCCCAAGATGTTTTTTTGGATGCAGGTAGGACACAGATTTCCATAGTGTGTTCATGTCATTTTTTTTTTTTTTTTTTTTTTTTTTTTTTTTTTTTTTTTTTTTTTTTTTTTAATCTGAGCACAAGCTTCAATCAAGAATAATCTGCACCTGTTTCTGATGATGGATATGGTATCACCTTCTAAATATTGGGACTTGCTTAAAAGATCTATCATTGCCACCCCAAGGTACATCTGATTAAGAGGTTTGTGGTACGTGCCATTAGCTGGGTCAATTTCACTCACATGCACTTTGGCTAATACATCTTGGTAACAAAAGCAGTTGAAGAGTCTCTTGTATTAAAAAAAATTATGCTCAAAAGATGAATAGTTGGACCTTGTGACTGAAAAATTACGTTAATGCTATTGAGATGGTTAATGGTTAATGGTTAAAATAAATGTGATAGACATCTAAGGTCATATAGCACTATAGGAAGGTATGGTAAAGGGGGATGTCAGGTGATAGTTGCTATGTGTCAACTATCTAGAGTAGTGTTGAAAGGTTGAAGATGGGGAAAAGGTTATGGTGGTTTAGGTAAGGGAGTTAGATCAAGTGAAGGATATTTATGCGTCTGAGGAAGGAGAACAGGTTGTCAAGGCAGAAGCTGTGGGATTCTGTAAGGATGTCCGATATGTTGGGGGTCGGTGAAGGGAGGATAAGTGTGGAAATGCAGAGGTACGTGCTGTATTAAAGCGTGGACAGGACAAGAGAATGTGTGGAACTGAAAGAGGGACGTTACATAGAGGACAGAGGGGCGGGTCTGAGCGTGACATTAGACAGGCGTGTGTTAGGCGAGTGTGGCCAATACGTAAGCGTGCGAGGACCGTCTCCCAACGTCTGTTTTTGTGAAATGGAGCTGACCAAGAGGAGATTGATGGTTTTACAATATGTAATTTATTGTTGTGGAGTCTTGACCAAAATGATTGCCATCGGGTATACAAGAAGGTTTTAAAGTGGGGATAATAACCCGTAGTTGGAATATGCGAGAAGCGTATTTGAGGTGATGTGGACATTGCGGCATAGCGTGCAAGAGTATCTGCCTGTTCATTGCCAGGGATTCCAACATGGCTGGGTACCCAGCAAAATCTGACATATTTGTGACGTGTGGATAGATAGAACAACCAGTTCTGGATCTTACAGACAAGGGGATTGGTCGAGTGTAAAGATAGTAAAAGAGGAAGAGGGGGATGAGTATATGCGTCTTAAGGCAAAAAGGAGTGCATATAGTTCTGTAGTAAGGACACTAGATTCAGGAGGGAGGGTGTATTTGAAAGTGCAGTTTGGGAATGTTACTGCGAATCCAGCTCCTGAGATGGATTTGGAACCGTCAGTGTAAACATGAATGCTGGAGGAATGAATGGAGACATGGTCAAGGAAATGAGTGAGAAGGATAGAGGGGGGAATATCTGATTTTGGTGGGTCAGGGAAAACTGAGGAGCAAATACAGGGGTTAGGTATAAGCCATGAAGGAATGGAATGGACAGAAAGTGGGAGGGGTCGGAAGTGAGGAAAGGGGGAATGGAAGAGGAGGGTATCCATGCGTACGGGGAGAGGAGTTGGTAAACGTGGAGAAGAGGTAAAGGTATGAAGTAAGGATTGTGGAATAGTTAGTTTGGTAAGGGAAAATTGGTGAAATCGAGCATAGCATCGAAGAGAGAGAAGTGCTCGACGTCGAGAGAGGGACGGCATGCCAGATTCAGTATATAGGCTCTCAACTGGAGAGGAGCGGAAGGTGCCTAGGGCTAAGCGGAGACCGCTGTGGTGGATTGTATCAAGATGAGCAAGAAGAGAGGTTGATCAGAGGAGTAGATATGGCATCCATAATCTAGAGTGGAGAGAATCAAGGTAACATGAAGATGGAGGAGAGTTTTGCGATCTAAGCCCCAGGAGAGGTGTGAAAGAGTTTGTAAGATTCGGAGGCGGCGTTGATCTTTTTCTTTGATGTACAAGATATGGTCTCGCCAGGACACTTTGGAATCAAATATAACGCCTAAGAATTTGCCAGAAGAACGGTATTGGAGTGGAGCGTTATACAAGAAGAGTGGGGGTTTGGGAACCGTACGTGACCGAGAGAAAAGGATGGGGAAAAATTTAGAGGTAGAGAAGCGAAAGCCATGGTTGGTGGCCCAAGAAGTTACTGATGTTATTGCAGACTGGAGGAATTGACAGATCTGGTATGGATGTGCCAGATGTATAGATGGTTAAGTCATCAACATATAGTGATGCCCGGGCTCCTGGTGGTAGAACTGAGGCTATGTCATTTACAGCAAAAAGGAATAAAGCGGTACTAAGTACACTTCCTTGTGGGACGCCTTCGAATTGAGGAAAGGATGATGACGTGGAAGAGGCAATTTTGACCTGGAAAGTACGTTTAGAAAGGAAGGATTTGATGAAAACGCCCATGTTTCCACGTAAACCTAAGGACAATTGTTGGAGGATATGGTATCGCCATGTGGTATCATATGCTTTTTCTAGATCAAAGAATATGGCTAATACGGATTCATGGCGTGCAAATGCCGATGTAATATATGTCTCGAAATGGGCAAGTGGGTCTGCTGTACTTCGGGCACGTCGGAAACCAAACTGGGAAGGGGAAAGGAGATTATGAGATTCAAGATACCACATTAAGCGGAAGTTAACCATTCGTTCTAGTAGTTTGCACAAGCAGCTAGTTAGAGCTTGGGGTAGGGTACCTGATTTATTGGGTTTTAAGAAAGATAGGATAAGAGCATCTCGTCAATGAGAAGAAAAATTTCCTGACGTCCATATGAGGTTGAAAATAGTTAAAAGGAAGGATAGAGAAGAAGATGGGAGGTGTCGGAGCATACTAAAGTGAATACCATCAGGGCCTTCATGAGTGTTGCGGCACGACTGTAATGCAGCGTTGAGTTCAGAAGAAGAAAAAGGAGCATTATAGGACTCATCAGAGGATAGGGTGAAGGTAATAGGGATGCGTTCTTTGATGGTTTTAATGGCAGGGAGATACCTGTATTGGGTCTCGTCTTCGTCTCCTAAGCCCCCCCCCCCCCCCCACGACAACAACGGGCAAGGGAGGGGGGGGGATGCTATTGAGAGATGTGGCAATATGTACTGAAGAAATGTTAAATATGCAAAAATATATTTTTCATGTAGTGCTCTGTGAATTTTCTGTACTGTTGTTAGCTTTTCCTCTATCCAAATTTTATCAAAATACAATTTAAGGGGCCCCCAATGTGTTGATACTCTATTTACTGCCTTTTCCAAAGATAACTACCTGGTTGCACAAGGATGGAGCATTTTGTGCGGTTTTAATTCACAGAATAGCTGGTACTCCTAGAACTCGTACTTCCTTTTTACGCTATGACAAAATAAGTTGTACACATTATGGATCAAGTCCTCACAACATTGAGGAAGCGTTTTGGCGGCCGCACTTGAACATAGATGGATACTGTGCGATACACATTTAAAAATTACAACTCCTGGCAGTTCTTTTCTAAGCCTGCTCGTCAAACTGTTGACGTTCCCCATTATATTGGAGGCTCCGTCCGCAGCAAAGCCTACAAAGTTGTTCAATGGGATATATGTTTTTAAGCCTTTTAACAACAAATCATAAAGCCCCTCCCCTGAAGATCCACCCTCATTCCCATCAAATACATTGAGGACATCAAGCATTACAGTTGTTATTTTACTTTCACATTTTGCCACCAGTGCTAATGCTTTATTTGTTGTACAATCTGTGGTTTCATCCAAAACGATACTAAATCGGTTTTCCTGAAACTCTTTGCGACGTTGCTTGCGAAGTGGTTGCCGAGAGTCTCGACGAGGGAGGCACATTTTTTCCTATTCATTGTCATCTGCGCGGCGATCCGGGAATCAGGAAACATTCTTCTGTGTAAGTTTCCGAGATCTTCACACAGCTGAAATTGGGATTTGTATGAATATAAAGATAAAATATATTTCTTTGACACCATTGATCATATATACAAATATACATGCATGTATGTATATCATATAATTCATTCGTTTTCATTTAAATAAAGAAAAATGATAAAAATTACCTAAATGGCAAGTTGTGCTCTGCTAGAAAGACCACGAATAATACAGCTGCATTTGCAACTGCATCCGTAAGTCTCTCCCCCTGTTCTCCATCGTGGCCAGGTTTCGGAGCCGAGGCGTTTGCTCTGTGTCTCATCTCCAGGGCCTGGTGTCGGGGGCCCATGTGTCTTGAGAGAGATGAGATCTCTGCGCTCACGTCCTTGTAGCAGAGGAAGCATCGAGCCCTCTTGCTGTCACCCGGGATTCTAGCGAGCCAGCTCTTAAAGCGATCG
>NW_020870299.1:354763-367263 GCF_003789085.1 Penaeus vannamei
GTGAAGAATAAGAAATCAGAGCTAATTCAGAGCTAGAGAAGCCAGAAGGATATCGGCTGTTGACGTTATACCAAACCAAAACACTACAGAAGGGGATAAAACTAAAATGTGTGGCCCAAGAGAACAGTTATAATATCATGAGTAGATTATGAATACATTTGATATTTGCGTGGGAGAGGCCAGGTGACAATGACAAGTGATAAACCATTAGCTTCAAAATGCTGTTATGGAGTAAAGAGAACATTTCTTTGGACATACTGGACGCTAGTGGATGAAGAAAATTAAAGTTTGTATTCTGCTGGCTTCTAAAGAATTCACTCTCATAATAAATCTTAATTTTCCCTTGTAAATGTTTGCGTTACTTATGTTTATTTTTTATGTTGGCGGTTTCAGCTAGTAATAACTTGAATTTAGCATTAAGTAAGGTATAAATTAGTATTTGTTTTCGAGCATTCGTTTTCTAATGTCTAGATGAATATTAAGGAACAATGAAACTCACTCCTCAAACCAAGGACTGAAGATGTAATTGCTGTACAATCCAGTTATATGCTACATAAATTTTGCTGAAAAAATCTGAATACTAAGAACAGCATATATATATATCAATATCTTTATATACTTTCAGGGAAGCAGATTTTCTTTTGCACTTACAGAAAAATGATTTATTCTATTTTTGTAAAAATAAAACTCACTTTTCAGTTGAAATGTTACTATACCATTGTCATGCAGAGACAACTTGCTTCTGTGAAATGTATTTCTGGGATAACTATCATATCCTGAAACTTGTACATAAAACAAATTATGCTGTACTAAAAGGTAAATAAATATACCAAATAATGTGAAATGACCAAGAAAAACATAATGCAATGTAACAGTTTCACAATTTCAATAAAACGTTATTATGCTACACGAAAAAAAACCCTGTGGATACATCTTTCACATAACTGAAAGGCATTAGACTTTCTGGCAGTTAATGGAGACAGATACCCATTTCTTTGTTACTCTGACTTATAGAATGACTTCTCTTCTGTGGAATATGCTTTATTGTAAAATTCTGAGAACTTTTACTTCTTTACCTACTCTTTATTTTACCCTAAATTTTCATCCTAGAAACAATTAACGGACTGGAAGAAATACTCTAAAAGATCTTGTAACAGCCACATTTCTTGTAATTCCATCACCCTGTATAAAGTAAAGTATTTTGAAATCATTCATCTATGTTCATATTGGTTAATTATCATTACTAATCTGCAATCAGATTGTTTTGAAATATACAATCTTATACAGCAAAAATATATTTTGTCTCAGGCCAAACTAGCTAAGCTCTTAAAACTATAATCACACAACACTAAATACTGCTTATATATCTATATGTCCGTGACTGTTTTGTGTGACTGCATGTACGTGTGTATGTGTATATATACTCTTTATATGTGTATGTACGTATATCTTTGTATAATATACTCTTCATAAATGTATGTAATACTGAACAAACACAGATTGTTAATATAATCAAGGCATGCAATAAATAGATCTCTTCAGAATTATGTCTTTATCAACCATGAGCTAAACATAACACAACATTTACCATATATATGTTCTTTAGGATGCTTTGCAATACAGTACATTATTTTAGCATTGATGATACATGTACTATAAGTCTGTATTTTATTTCATTTTATAGAATATACATATACTTCAGCATTTATTTGTGTGTCCATGAATATGGTGTATGCAGTATGCACTATATATATCTGTGTGTGTGTGTGTGTGTGTGTGTGTGTGGTGTGTGTGTGTGTGTGTGTGTGTGTGTTGTGTTGTGTGTGTGTGTGTGTGTGTGTGTGTGTGTGTGTGTGTGTGTGTGTGTGTGTGTGTGTGTGTGTGTGTGTGTGTGTGATAGATAGATATGTAAGTATATATAGGCAGATATAGATAGATAGATAGATATATGTATATAAATGCACACACTTGTACGTATATCCACATTTATATCAAGGCCTATACGTCAATAATTCAGCCTTTATTAGTAAATGTTTTCATAATGATAATACAAAATATAAATGTATCATAACAATGCCAGCCAAAATACATGTACTGATAAAGCATGTTTGCCTAAATTCTACCTTTAATTATTTTAATGCCACAGAAGACAGACCAGTCGTAAACTTTCCACACCAACTGAACCCTCTGTCAAAATGTATACAAATATCCTTTGCATACATGACAAATTTCATCTACACAATCTACTACAAAGTGGCATCAGTGGAATTATATAATTTTTCATATTTATACTCCATATATTTTTTCACAAACACTTACAGCAATTCATGTGTTATTACTAAGCATCAACTAAATGAATGATAGTCTTGACCTCTTGATAAGTAAAATCAACTATTAAGACGTAAAATTGACACAAGAACTACAGTGATGATTAACTGACTTAACATTGATTACATAAGTATACTTCTGTTAGGCCTCTCTGTACATGATCTTGTTGCTACTCTACCTCAGATACCTACATGGTGAGACAAAACAAGCTGAATGGACAAAAGTGGAGAAATCGACATTAAAATCAGTATTAATAACTGGAGTATAATCCTCAGCCATTAAAGAAAACAGAGATAAAGGAGAAAACAAAAAGGTAAAAAGAAATAGGTAAGCTTAAATCATCAGATATATACATACATTTTTTTTTGCTTATTGTCATCCGTATACACGTGAAAATTAGTGATACAAAATGTCAGAGCGGCAAGTCAATATTTGTTTTATGAAAGCTGCAATTCATTGAACAGTTTTCAAACGTTGTTCTGATGTTTGTTACGTATCAATACTAAGAAAAATAAAGCTTGAAATACTCCCCATGTTGGAAAAAGACATATCCTGGCCTCATAAATAATAGCAAGAACAATACTATATAAAAAAAGTGTTGAACAAAAGAGAAAATAAAGGTATTCATGAATGATACAAGAAACTGAAAGAAATATACATACATACAAAAAGAACTCACATTCACAAGACAATCCAATAATGATTAAACGTAAATACAAAATGACTAGTCCCACAGCTTTTGCCCAAGCCAGCCATTTCCTCCCTGATCCTAAGACTAAGTGACTGCATGGTATAGGAGACTGAATCCACTGTGCTTTACTTTTCATCGTAATTATACTTTAGTCACTAATAGACTCTATTTTTATATGCTGTTATCAATAATTTTAAAGTAGAAAATATAATTTAACTAGTAATTGTTTGGGAATAAAGTAGAATGTTACAGTATATTTTTTCCATGAAAGATTCATGTGTTTTGTACCTTATGAGGATAGACGAGTGTGACCGTCTGTCACACATGTAGTTTGCTAATATTTTATTTTATATGAATAGGATTTATCGACTAAGGTCAAATCTATGACACAATCTGAAATTTATTTGTGGATAATTTATTTTCTGATTTTGTCAGGCACTGCTTGCATTATTTTCTTTTAATTAATATTTTTCCTGTTCTCTTCCTTTCCTTTTATTTTTCACAAATAAATAAACTATATAACAAGGTTAATGATATACCTGAAGAATGCTTGTTCGTGTACTGTTTTTGTCTTACAAGGTTCCACATCAAAAGATTACTTTTTCTTATGCCGAAATAATCAAAGTCTTGTTTAATCTTTCTTCCCTTCTCTTCCCTCTCTCCACACATCAGGTTTATCTGAATTCTCTCGTTTGATGTTGTATCCTAAACTACCCTTGTTTAAAAGCTGGTAAGAAACTCTTAAAGTTTAATATACTAGCTTTGTCTTTCTTTCCCCTTGACTTTAAATTTCATCCTTTAGTAAATAAATTTTGCATGATCTTTATGTACATTTCCCTAAACACCTCCATTTTGGTTCCATTATATATATATTACTCTCTTTACTTAAGTACCTAAAGTTCGCACACTCAAGAAGTAAGTGCGACTCCATAACCTGGAGAAAAGGGAATTTCACATAGCTAAGCAGTTTCTGTTAAATGACAGTAAATAGTATATATAGAAGCTTATTCCGAAGCTGAAGTACATAGTTATTCATGAACGATTTGGCCTACACTATTATTTCAAAGTTCCCCATATTTGGATACAGTGGTAGCTTGTTCTTTGTAGGTGACACTATCCGTCGTTAGTGGTTCCTCTTCATTTTGCTTTCTGTTCTTCTTCTTCTTCCTCTTCGTCGTCAGCCTCCTTTCTCATCGAAGGTGTTGCCGTGTTGTGTTGGGTCGTCGGGGAACAGTGGGTTCTTCACCTCCATCTCACCAGTCTGGAAAAAATCAGTAATACGATTTCTTAACAAGTTTCCAATATGCTTTGTGGTGTCGAAGGAGTTCCTATTGATCAATTTTCTCTCTCCTTTGTGTCATTATATCAAGATCTATCTATCTATAATATTTTATATATATATATATATATATATATATATATATATATATATATATAATATCTATACTAATATCTATCAAACTATATATATATTTGCGTGCGTGCGTGCGTGCGTGCGTGTGTGTGTGTGTGTGTGTGTGTGTGTTGTGTGTGTGTGTGTGTGTGTGTGTGTGTGTGTGTGTGTGTGTGTGTGTGTGTGTGTGTGTGTGTGTGTGTGTGTGTGTGTGTGTGTGTGTGTGTGTGTGTGTGTGTGTGTGTGTGTGTGTGTGTGTGTGTGTGTGTGTGTGTGTGTGTGTGTGTGTGTGTGTGTGTGTGAGTTCTTTCAGAATGTCAACGTTGACACAGGACGCACTATTATAATGCTGCATACTTTCTCAACTTTATTTCCTCATTCATCATACGTAGCTGCCATCTACAAAAAATCCTGCAGAGCCATTTCTTCTTGAAGGTAACCCTATTTAGATATCAATGATTTCATAGCCACTGAACAGTTACATGTCTATTACAAGTTCAGAGCAGCTTTATAATCTTGCACAGCTCTATAACAGCCTTCATGTAATCCAACTCGGGGAACTAGTACCCGTATCACTTACGGATACCTACAGCAGCTTCCTTGAAACAATTATTCCCCCAGAGAAACTTTTACGCATTATCCAGTATCAAGAAAAAGAAAAAAAAAAGATACCTGGAAAACTACGGTCTGTCCCTCTTCATTATTCCCTCTCCATTACATTTTCCTCTTTATCCACCTATTTCCTCTTTACAACAGGATCTGCAATGCCCGTACTAACCGGGGCAAGGCCGGGGCACTCGTACACAGTGTACTCGTTCTCCTCCCCTTCCTCCTCGGAGTCCACGTCAGAGGTCGATCCATGGCGCTCTCCACCGGATGACCTGGAAATGAGGGGGTGTGGTGAGGCCTCACGTGACGGGGGCTTACCCAAAGGTGGTGTTAATGGCCACTAATTATGGAGGGAGAGGGGGAGGAGAAGGAAGAAGAAGAAGAAGAAGAAGAAAAGGAGTAGAAGAAGAAGAAGAAGAAAAAGAGGAGATCAAGAAGAAGAAGACAGAAGAAGAAGAAGAAGAGAAGAAGAAGAAGAAGACAAGAAGAAAAAGAAGAAGTAGAAAGAAGAAAGGAATAAGAAGAAGAAAAAGAAGGGGAAGAAGAAGAAATAAAGTAGAAGTGCCATCATGTACAACAAATCACATGGAAGATTACTGAAATGATTAATTCCGAGACACAGCTCATTTACATACCTAATCCATGGACATTTACACAGATCATAACTCTCGAAATGACACGTCCATACTACACTATCAAAACAAGTAGAATATATATATATATATATATATATATATATATATATATATATATATATATATATATATATATATATATATATATATTAAAAAAAACTCATCTCGAAGATACTGCGTCTCTTACAAGCAAAATCCTCACTGAACTTTTTTTTCACAAGAACCAGACTCCACCAATCTTACTTTTCAAGGGCAATCATCTGCTGCTTTTGGTGTTGATAATGGTACATGTGAGCGGACTGAGCGAGCTTCCGGTCTCCGCTGGTAGGGGAGAGGTCCTTATTGGGGCCTGTGACGCCGTAAGCCGGATAATCTGCGACTGAGCGGCACGGTGATTCTTGTTCAACCTGGAAGTAGTGCGAATATTATTATTGGTACTGTTGTGAAATTGGTTTTCTGATCTACTTATTATTTACTATTGGCGTTATGGTGATAATGATGATGGGGGTGATGGGACCGGTGGTGGTGGTGATGATTTTCAATTGTCAATAATCGACAGAAGAAGAGATTAACACACACATATATATATATATATATATATATATATATATATATATATATATATATATATATATATATATATATACGGAAACATCAATGTAGTTTAATGGAAAGATAGATTTTGATTATTATATCGATTTATTTCTTCGTCTCTCCCTCTCCTGTTCTTCAGTAGAGTCATATCAGATAGCCTTCCACAATTACAAACTTTATAGAACCAATAAGTTATCAAGAAGTTACACGTCTAAAATGTATTCAGATCATCATGATACGAAGTAGTGCATCCTTCTCATTCCTTGTTCATGTTTACCTTCTTTTAAAAAGGTCTCTTTCCCCCTTTCTTTTATTTTCCTTCTCCCTCTTCTTTTCTCCGTGTTCTTACTCTCCCCTGTTTTCTAATTCTTCCAAGGCATTGCTTTCTCTTCCAGCCCTACTTTCTCTTCCTTCTCAATCTCCACTACCACGTCCGTATCTTCCTTTCCCTTCACCTCTACTTCTTAATCTACTTCTACTTCCACCTCAACCTCCGGCTCCTTCTCCTCCTCCTCCCATTTTTCTTCTTCGTCGCCTTTTTCTTCCTCCTCCACCTCTTCATTTTTTTCTCCTCTCCTCCGCATTCTTCCCTTCCTCCTTCTCCTCTTCCCTCCGCATCCTTCCCTCCCCTCCTCCTCTCCACATCTTCTTCTCCTTCTCTCCTCCTCCTCCTCCTCCCTCTCCTCCTCCTCCACATCCTTCTCTTCCTCCCTCTTCCTCCTCCTTCCACATCCTTTTCCTCCTCCTCCTCCCCTCCACATCCTTCTCCTCTCCTCTATCCCTCTTCCCCTCCACATTTCCTCCTCCTTCCTCCCTCTCCTCCTTTCCCTTTCCTCTCCTTCCATATCCTTCTCCCCCCCTCTTCCCCTTCCCCTCCTCCTCTCCACATCCTCCTCCTCCTCCTTCTCCTCCCCTCCACACCCATCACCCTTTCCTCCTCTCCCTTCGCATCCTCCTCCTCTCCCCCCTCCCCTCCGCAACCTTCTCCTCCCCCCCCCCTGCCAAGATTCCGAATGGGAGTTCTAACTTCACAAGAAACAATAATCCAATACTCCAAGGGTCCTTCATACGTCGCTTCCGGGTTACCGTTTGAAGCGCCCTTCTCCCTCCTGTCCTTCCTTTTCTCACCTCTTTCGCTTCCTTCTTTCTTCCTTCATTTGTTTTCTCTGTTTTGTCCATTCCTCTTTCTTCCACGTTTCGTTTCTTTTCCTTGCTCCACTCTTAAATCTTCCTTTTTCTAGATCCTCTTCTCCCACCACCACCTTCTGTCAATCATTCCACTCTTTCTCCACTTCCCTCCTACTCTTCTTTCGCCTTTCCCCTTTCCTTCATTCTTTCTCAGTCCCCTCTTCTCCTACTCCCTTCTATTTTTTTCCCTCATTTGTATTTCCTCTTCCTTCTTCCATCCCTCCCCCCTTTTTCCTCTTCCCAGCCTTCTTTATTCCTCCTTTCATCCTTCTTTCTTCCTCCTTCCCTCCTCCTTTCTTGCTCCTCCCCTCCCTTTTCATCCCTCGTTCGTGTGATTAGGATGAGATCGATGATGGAAGGGTATGCCGTCATTTAAAAGGACCGTTCTCTTGCTTATTGACAAGGAGGGGAGGGAGAGAGGGAGGGAGAGAGGGAGGAAGGGAGGAGGGAGGGAGAGAGGGAGGAAGGGAGGGAGGAAGGAGGGAGAGGAAGTGGAGAGAGAGGGAGGAAGGGGAGAGGGAGGGAGGAGGAGGGAGAGGGAGTGAGGGAAGTGGAGTGAGGAGAGGGAGTAGGGAGAGGGAAGTAAGGGAGAGAGGGCAGAAGAGAGGGAGGGGAAGTGGAGGGAGATAGGGAGGAAGGGCAGGAGAGAGGGAGGGAGGGAGAGGGAAGGGGAGGGAGGATAGGGAAGGGGAGGGAGGAAAGGGAGGGGGAGAGGAGAGGGAAGAACAGGGAGGGAGAGGGAAGGGGTGGGAGGGAGAGAAGCAGGAGAGAGGGAAAGGGAGGGAGGAGACGGAAGGGGAGGAGAGAGGGGCAGGAGAGAGGGAGGAAGGAGGGGGAGGGGAGAGGGGGAGATTAACAAGTTTAACAATGCTCGGGGAGACGATTAGAGGGACAAGTGTGAATGGGAACAAATTATAATAATAATAACAACAATGATAATAATAATAATAATAATAATAATAATAATAACAATAATAATAACATCGATAATAGCGATCGTGTCATCCTTTACCGAATACGGCAACATTACTAATAATAGCATAACAGAGGGAGAGTAACGATAATGATGATAAATAATGGTAAGGACAAAAATAAATGAATGAAGCAATATTGAAAATAACGATAATCAACAAAAATAACAGCATTTATAACGATAGTGATAACAGTAAGGATGAAAATGGTCTGACACTAATAAATATAATAATAACAATAATAATCATAATGATAGAAATAATGATAACAATAATAATGATGAAAATAGATAATGATGATAACAACAATAATGGTGATGATGATGATGATGATGATGATGATGATGATAATGATGAATGAATAACAATGAGAATAAGTATACGACATTCACCCTTTTATCTTTTTCTTTTTCAAGGAAAGCAATTTCCTAAAATAACAAGTGAACGCGGATAAAAAAAACATTCCGATGATAAGTAATAGCATTACTCCTACGACAGTAATATCATTACCTTAACATGATGAGCAAGATAATTCTGATGAAAAGAGTAATAGCAAATTCGGTCATACTGCTAATAATAACATAAACAAAAATCTATATAATGGGACCAACACAAATTCTGTTCGGAGTTTTAGTGAGAATAAAACCGAAAGAATATGGCCCAAAGCTTGCCTTCACGTCGCCCTTTTCTCTCTTTCTCTTTCTCTGTCTGTCTCTGTGTCTCTCTTCCTCTTTCTCTCTCTCTTTTTGTCTGATTTTCTTTTTCTTTGTCTGGCTGCCTCTCTCTCTCTCTCTTTTATATTCTCTAATGATTATGGTGATTTTATAGTACTAAAAACGTATTGATTGTTTGGTGTTTCCTGTAAATAAGGTTAAAAAACAAAAAGCTAATCTAATATTTGCTTCCTCTTATTTTCCTCCCTTCCCTCCCTTCACTCCGTTCCACTCCTTTTCTCTCTCTCTCTCTTTCCCTCTTCCAGTCTCTCTCTTCCAGCCATTCTCCTCCCCAGCTCTCTCTGCACGAAATAATCCTTGTGATAACAGAGTCCACTCGAGTAGGATTCAAGGGGGGGGGGGGGTAGGCAGGGTCGGAGAGAGTGGAGGGGGGATAGGCGGGGTCGGAGGGGTTGGAAGGTGGGGAGTGGATAGGAGTGAGTGGGAGGGTGGGGGTGGTAGGCGGAGTCGGTGGGAGTGGGAGGGGGGTGTAGGCGGGGTCGGAGAGAGTGGAAGAGGGGGGGGGGGGCTTAGGCGAGGTGAGAGTTGTGGGGGTAGGCGGGGTGAGAGTATAGTGGGGGGGGGGTAGGCGGGGGCCGGGGGAGTAGGAGGGGTACAGTGAAGTTAAGAGCGACCTGGAAGTTATTATCATTTTGTCTTTTAGAGTGAATTTCCCTGAAATATACCTCTGATTTCATTATCTATTGATATACATTTTTTTTTTTTCAGTAATTGAGTTTTGAGTGGGAGGAAAGGGGGAGGTAAAAAAGAGGAGGAAAATTAGGTGACAAATGCAGTGGAAGAAGTTTACGAAGGAAAAAAGCAAGAAGACCAGGAGGAGGAAGAGAAAGAGGAGGTGAGGGAGGAGGGAAGGAGGAGGAGGAGGTGGAATAATAAATAATATAATATATAATAATAATAATAATAATAATAATAATATGAAGAAGAAGAAGGCGAAGGAGTAGGAGGAGAAGCAGAAGACGAAGAAGAAGGAGAGGAGAAGCAGAAGAAGAAGAAGGAGAGAAAGAAGAGGAAGAATAAAAAGAAACAATGAAGGGGAAATAGGAGAACAAAGAGCGGCTGGCATCGGAGGAGGAGGAAGAGGAAGGCGAGGAGGGGAAACTGTCATTATCTGCACCTGCCGCTGCAATTTGTCTTGTGTCATTAATTCTATATAAATATTCATAATTTTTTCATTATCCTATTCTCAAGATTAATATCCTTTGTCTCACTAACATATTGATGGCAATTCATTAACATTGTTTGCAAATGTCACGCTTAAGCGGGATATATATATATATATATATATATATATATATATATATATATATTATATATATACACCACACCACACACACACACACACACACACACACACACACACATATATATATATATATATATATATATATATATATTATATATATATATATATATATATAATATATACATTGAGAATTGAGAGGAAGGGAGGGAGAGGGGGAGGGAGGGAGGGAGAGAGGGAGAGAGGGAGAGAGGGAGAGAGAGGAGGAGGGAGGGAGGGAGGGAGGGAGGAGAGAGAGAGAGAGAGAGAGAGAGAGAGAGAGAGAGAGAGAGAGAGAGAGAGAGAGAGAGAGAGAGGAGAGGAGAGAGAGAGAGAGAGAGAGAGAGAGAGGGGGGGGGGGGGGGAAATAAAGAGAGCGGAGAAGGAGGAAGGGAGGGAGGAGGAAAGGAAGAACGGAGGAGGGAGGGAGGGAGGGAGGGAGGGAGGGGGGAGGAGGGAGGGAGGGAGGGAGGAGAAGGAGAAGAGGGAGAGAGGGATGAATACATTAATGAGAGAGAGAGAGAGAGAGAGAGAGAGAGAGAGAGAGAGAGAGAGAGAGAGAGAGAGAGAGAGAGAGAGAGAGAGAGAGAGAGAGAGAGAGAGAGACAAAGACACAGATAGTTAGCTAGTTAGATAGACAGATGGATAGAGAGAGAGAGAGATAAGCACAACAGGAGACTTCGAGGCCGAGAGAGAGAAACACAAGAGCCAGGGAGACCGATACAGAGAACAAGGGACAGAGAAAGACTGAAGGACCTGGGCGACTGAGGTATTGATGGAGTCGCATTCCCTACAAGGTCTGTGAAGGAGCGACGCTGAGGGTTCTTCATTATACACAGGACATTTCTCAGGCTGCAGAGAAGCGTTTATCTTTTTTATCTTCATTTTTCTTGTCGTATCCCTTTCTTCTTTTCGTTTTTGTTTGTTTGTTCTTTCGTCTTCCCTGTATTACCTCCGCTAAAGAGGTTATGTTTTTGGTAAGGTTGGTTAGTTTGTTTGTTCGTTGGTTAACAGGATAACTCAAAAAGTTTCGAGAATTTCAACTTCGATGACATTAAATTTTGGTGGTGATCCGGGTTGCGTTTCGGAGCCAGGAATTTATTTAATGACTGCATCAGTTAATTAACCCTGCATACGGGGTAGCTACTATTATTATAATTACCTTTATTAACCAAGCCAAGGAAGTTATGTTTACGCACGTTACCAGTGTACTTGAGAAAGAGGTGATTTTAATGTAATTTTTCAAGTGTGAATATTCTTTTTGCATCAGTGGCTCTATTGCCTTGGCGGAGGTATGCGCCCTCTGAGTGCTTCCTGTCTTTTTTTCTTTTTCTCTCAACTTTTCCTCACCCTTCAATTTTTTTTCTTTTTCATCTTCTTCCTGTTCTTCTTTCCTCCTTTCCCTTCATGATCCTCCTCTTCCCTATTTCCTCTACTCCTTTCACCCTCTCCCTCCTCCTCGCAGTTTTTTCTGCCTTTTCTTTGACTCGCCATTTCAATTCTTTCTTTCTCTTCTATCTCCTCTCTCCTTACTCTGCCCACTTTACTCCATGCACTCCGTCCACTCATACTTTCTCTTCTTCACTCACTCCACCCTTTGTTCCGTCTATTCCCCCCTTCAACCTCAAACTCCTCGGGCTCCGCACCTTCACCTTTTTGCTCCAACTGTTCAATCTACTCCACCCGCATCTTACTCCCCTTTATTCCGCTCACTTTCTCTCCATTCACTCCATCTTACTCCATCTAGACCTAAGTCCCCCTTACTCTGCCCACTCCTTTCACCCACTCCATCTACTCTACCCGCACCTTATTCCGCTTACTCCACTCAAGTCCACTTAGCAAAGTCCACCTTACTCCGCCTTCTCCTCACTCCATCTACTCCACCCACTCCATCGATTCCACCCACCCCAAGTCCAACTTCTCCACCTACTCCACACTCCTCACTCCACCACTCCATCGATTTCCACCCACCCGAAGTCCACCTCATCTCATCGATTCCACCCACCGCACCCCATCTACTCCACCCATTCCATCGATTCCACCCACCCCAAAGTCCACCTTACTCCGCCCTCCCT
>NW_020870299.1:382263-386633 GCF_003789085.1 Penaeus vannamei
ATGATAAAAATAATAATGATAAAAGAATGGCAATAATGATGATAACAACAATACATCCTTCCTGTTCCTTCCCTTCCGTCCTCCTCTCCCATTCTTCTCCTTCCCATACTTACTTTCCTTTCCTATTATTTCTCCTCCTTCTCTATCTTCTTTAAGGATTCTTCTCATTCTCATTTTACTCTTTCCTTTCCTCCTCCCCTTCTTCTTCTTTTTCTTTACCTTCCCTTCACTCCTCTCCCACATTCTCTTCCTCTTTTTCCTCCTCCTTTCTCATATCATCTTCACTATACTCCTTCCCATGTCATCCTTTTGCTTCTTTTATTCGTATTCCCCTTCTTTTCCTATTTTCTCCTTCTTACTCCCTTCCCTTCCTGCCTTCCTCCTATTTCGCAATTACTTAATTCCCCCTTTCTTCTCTCCCTTGCCCCCTTTCTCCACCTCTTCCTCCTTCTACGCCTGTTTCTTCCCTTACTATTCCTTCTCTCCCTTCTTCTCCACCTCCTATGCCTCCTTTTCCTTCTCGACTTCCCCTTCTATTCCTTGCAATTTATCCTCTTCCTTCTCCATTTCCCCTCCTATTCCTTGCAATTTATCCTCTTCCTTCTCCTCTCCTATCTCTCCTATTCCTCCTTTTCCCTTTTCATCTCCGCCGGACACGAAGATGCACCCAACTTTAACCTTCCGGAACTGGGCTATAGTTCCAGGGTCAATCTGCATGCTACCGGCTTCTATCACCTTTCTCTCTTTCTTCTCTCTATTTCTCGTTTTCTCCTCTCTTTCTCTTTCTCCTCTCCATCAGAACATGTATGCACTAATGCACGTCTGACTCTCTGTGTCTGTTATTATTATATTTCTGTCTGTCTCTGTAAATGCATCGGTTTATTTCCTGTCTGCGTCTGTCGGTCTACCTTCAACTACCTCCCTCCCTCTCCTCCCTCCCTCGGCTCTCTCTCTCTCTCTCTCTCTCTCTCTCTCCTCTCTCTCTCTCTCTCTCTCTCTCTCTCTCTCTCTATCTATTCTAACATACAAACTCCTACACATGCATTTGCAAGCTTACCATCGGCTACCTCCATTAGTTAATCCCCGTGTGCATACGGCCCTTGTCTCGCACCTGCAAGGCTCACGGCGATACACTCAAACTAGGAAGTGTGAGGCATGTGTCTTTGCTCGGGTGGGGAGGGGAACGGCGGGGGGAGAGATCGTGTTCTTTAATATTTCATAATTATTTGCACAGAAAAATGAGCATATATGTAAAAAAAAAAAAAAAAAAAAAAAAAGAAAGAAGAGAGAGAGAGAGGTAAAACGTTAATATTTGCGAGCCTTGATTGAACAGCCTTTGCCAAGAGACTCGGTGAGTATGCGTTTGATGAACATGCCCTGAATTATGCAAACACAATCACATGTTTGTGGGCAGTGTGTGTGTGTGTGTGTGTGTGCGTGTGTGTGTGTGTGTGTGTGTGTGTGTGTGTGTGTGTGTGTGTGTGTGTGTGTGTGTGTGTGTGTGTGTGTGTGTGTGTGTGCTGTGTGTGTGTGTGTGTGTGTGTGTGTGTGTGTGTGTGTGTGTGTGTGTGTGTGTGTGTGTGTGTGTGTGTGTGCGTGTGCGTGTGCTGTGCGTGTGCGTGTGCGTGTGTGTGTGTGGAGCGAGCGTTGTGTACATATATGTATGTGCATACGTGCCTACATACATACATACATATATACACATATATCTCCAATTTCCTCTCATCCACCATCTCCTCTCTCCCTTCCCTCTTCCACTGTCCCAGACGTGCATAGAATAAAACTCCCTTGCCTATGTTTATCTATTCTCAAACTTGCACAACTAATAATTACATGTTAATGAGAGTTGTGATTCATGCAGATAATTCCGGTAATGATAATTAAGATGATAATTATATTCATGAAACCGTTATGTTTTCTACTACCATAATCTCAGCATTTTTTCTCATTCTAGTTATCATAGCAGTATGGAAAAAATAGATATACCAGTAATTAGACGATGGTAAAAGCTTGTAGAGTAATGAAGACGAAATTAGTTCAGACACACATCGCGTCTTAATAAAGGACGAATTAACTAAACTTGAAAATTACTTTGATCCCGAACTCTCAATCAATGGCCTTAATTTGAGCGACGTCCTCGTATTAACAGCGGCTTCTCTCTCAGGAAAATCAAAAGTATGCTGTATTATGATAATAGGTGAATAGTTTACTAGTACATAGTAGAGTGTTTTTTTATCATTATTCATTCGTTCTACTATTTCTTCCTCTTCTTCATCTACTTTATTTATTTATTTATTTTCTTACTTTTCTTCTTTCCCTCCTCCCCCTCTCCCATCTCCCCCTTTTAATCTTCTCGTCCTTCCTCCTCCTTCCTCATCTCTTCATCTCCCTCCTTGTCCCTCTCCATCTCCCTCTTCCTTCTCCTCCTCCTCCCTCTTCACATTTCTTTCCCCCCAATAATACAACTGAATAATTAACAAACCATAATCAAAATTGCACATCAAAAACAAGGGCAATGCGAGTTTTGCATACACATTTCGTCATTAGAACAAATAAAAACACTGGATTCAACCGTCATGATTTTTGCGAGATTGCCATTTTTCCAACTAGATTGGGAAGGATTCGCTATGCTGCAATGCCAGAAAGATTTTTTTTTATGTTTCATTTCATTGTTAGTGTTGCTTAAAAGAATCCAGTTATTGAAGGAGGGACAAGGAAGGTAAAACAGACATTCAAATTAGATGTAGTTTTTGTGCCCTGTTCGTTCGCTCTGTATCTCGTTTCATTTAGTTCTCTGAGTGCGTGTGGGGTGGGGTGGGTGGGGGTGGGGGGGGGGTGCAGTGTGATTGTAATTCTTCTTGTGTATCTGATTCTTCCTCACCGTCTCTCTTTCTTTTCACCTTTGCCTGTGTGCGTCAAATCGGTAGATATATTCTGATAGTATTTTTGTCTGTTTCTCCGACACTATCGCTTCCACAGTCTGTCTCTTTCTCTACGTCTTTCTCTCTCTCTTTCTTTTTCTCTTCCTATCCGTTTTGTTCACCAGCACCGCATCCCATAACTTAAAAAGGCAAATCCCTTTTCCTCGTAACTCTCGTCCGCCATTTTCTCGTCTTCCCTCTCTCTGTCTCTCTCCTCTCCCTCTTTGCTTACTTCCCTCTCCTACTCTCTTTGTTCCAATCTTCCTTTGGAAAGTTTATTATCGCCTCAACCTTTTAAGTAAAATTCCATGGCGTCATTTTCCGTCACCAATTTAGCGATTTGAGTACAGAGACATTCGTTTTTTATCTTTCGTATTTTTTATTTTATTTTTTGCGTTTCAAGTCATTCCTTTGTCCTTTTCCTTACTCTTCCTTCTGTTACTTGTCTTCCTTTTTTATCTTGCTTCTTGTTTTTTTCTGAATTTGTCTGTCTCCTTTTCTCTGTCTCGTTCCTTGGTCTTCTTTCTACTTCTTGTCTTCCCCCATTTTATGTCTTGTTAGTTGTTTTATTTTCACTTTGTACGTTTTAAATTCTTGTATTTTTCCTTCTGCATTTAAACCAATATCATATTGTATTTGTCTTCATCCTTATTCCGTCTCATCTTTCATTTGCTATTACTTTGTTTCTCGTTCTATTGCCTTTATAGGACTTTTGCATGACACTTGTACTTTTCTCTCGCTCTCTCTCTCCTTAATTTCCTTATCACATTTTTCATCATGTACTCCTTTAGTTCCTTTATCATCCTGCCTTACATCTCTCTTCATCTATCTTCTACCTCTCTTCATTGCGTAATAAAGTGTGGTTAAGCAGCAAGGTAAGCCCGCCATCAGTATCACCTCTTATATAAGCACGCACACACACACACATAAGACACACACCAAAGAAAGACCACAACACACACAAAAGACAACACCACACAAAAGAAACACACATACACACAAACAAAATAAATACACACAAAAATTAAAAACACACACATACCCAAAAGAAACACACAAACACACACACGCAAACATACCAACGCACAACGCCATCCCCTCCCCAGCACACAACACACCTCCTACCTTAACGACGCCTGTCATAAGGCTGAAAATCCTAAATCCCACACTAAAACGTCAGCGCCCCTTTGGCGTCCTTCGCACACTGTTGTCCTTCTTAATAGATAATCTTTCGAGAAATCCTTAAGTTCCTTCAATCCTGCCACACGTCTGCCTGTGCGCCTACCTTCGCCACCATCTTTAACAATGGTGGTGTCTGTGGTATCGGCTCTGGTATTGATTATGGTGCCATTGTTAGCGGTTTTAGTGCCTCTCGCTGACAATGGCATCCATTATGGTGTTGCTGGGAGTGAATTTAGTATTCAGAGGTCTTTTGTTTATCTGTAATGG
>NW_020870299.1:389233-394233 GCF_003789085.1 Penaeus vannamei
AGAGAGAGAGAGAGAGAGAGAGAGAGAGAGAGAGACAGACAGAAACAGAAACAGATACATAAAAATTATACAGTTTCCCCATGTGAACATCGGGTGCAAAGGGGCAGGTGAACAGGCAAATTTAACCTTCGGGAGAGAACAAGTGGATTGAGTGACAGCGAGCAGGACCGCGAGGGGACGGAGAGGGAGGGGGGGGAGGACACACAGGAGGGGTGAGACTGGAAGGGAGGAGTAAGGGAGAAGTGAGGAGAGAGAAGGGAGTGATGGGAGTAGGAGAGAGAAGGGAGTGATGGGAAGGGGAATAAAGGGAGAGGAGAGAGAAGGGAGTCATGGTAGGGGGAGTAAAGGAAGAGGAGAGACAGGAGGAGGGATGGGAAGGAAGTAAAGAAGAGGTAATAGGAAAGTAGATAGGAAACATAAAGCAGGAATGATGTGGGGAGGAGAGGAGGAAAGGAAAAACATACAGGAGAGGAGTGGTGGGAATGTAGAGAATACGAGACAAGAAAGAAGTTGAGAAAACACAGAGGGGAAAGAGGAGGGGATAGAGGAGAGAAAAGCAGAAGAGAAGAGAGGAGAGACATGAAGAGATAAAGGGAGAAAAAGACAAGAGGAGGAAATGCTATCAAGAGATGGAGATATAAAACGTAAAGATACAGAATAGGAAAAACCAACCAACCAAACAAACAAAGAAGCTTGGAAAAGGTGAAGAAAAGGCGGCAAGGCAAGGGACAAGAAAAGGCACCGTGGAGAGCCAGACAGGGGAGAGAAGTGCCAGGGGAATCGGCTCACACGGGCAGGGGAACTGTGACGCGCTTTGTGTGTCTGCTGATCTTCCTGTCTCGTTATCTCTCGTGCTCTCTCTCTCTCCTACCTATTCCTCTCTCTCACTCTCTCTCTCTCTCCTCTACATATTCTCTCTCTCTCTCTCTCTAAATCTCTCTCCCTCTCTCACTCTCTAAGTCTCTCTCCCTCTCTAAATCTCTCTCTCTCTATATCTCTCTACCCCCCCCCCCTCTCTCTCTCTCTCCACTTAGTTGTCTAATGGATCTACTTCTTTTGACTCTATTTCTGTAAAAAAAACGTGTGTTCATGCTTGCATATAACATAAATTAATCTTTGCAGGTGAATATGCATTACACTCTATTATTTTTCCATCTATGGTTCTATCTTTTGTATCAATCGATCTATCTATTCACCCATCTTATCTATACTTTCCGGTTAGTATTTCAAACTATCACCAAGTTTATCTTTCACGGTTATCGTATACATCGCTGTACACACATTTCGTTTGTTCTCCTATTTTACTGTGTCCGTGTGAATGTAATCAGAAGGCTATTAAACTTGGTAGAATAATTGACTATTCAATGCTTGGGCTGGGGTGGGGAGGGAAGGGAGGGGTGGTGGAGGAGGGGATGGAAGGTGAGGAGAGGGTGGAGGGTGGGGAGGGAAGGTGGTGGAGAGGGTGGAGGGAGGGTGAGGGAGCGGGATGGAGGAGGGGGGAAGGATGGAGGGAGGTAGCTTGAGTGGTGGAGAGGGAGGGGGGTGGTGGGAGGGGGATGAAATGATGGAGGGAAGAGGATGGAAAATGAACGAAAAAGAGAAACACAAGGAAAACGAATGAAAAAAATATATATTAGAAAAAGGAACACAAGAAAAAGAAAGAGACGTAAAGAAAAAGGAGAAGAAATAATCACGAAAAAAAAGAAAAGAAAAGAAAAAACGAAAATAACAATAACAAAAGCAACAAGACGAGGAACAACAACAAAAAAAAAAGAAAAAAAAAAGATACTGCGGTAAAAATCAGATGAGCAAGTCAAGGAAGGTTAAATCTCGCGTGATGAAGAAACATTACGTGAGGGATCAAATTACAGAGATAATGGGAAGACGAGAAAAGGCGATTATTCAGGATAAATTGCATCACGGGCATATACGTACATGTAAACATACGGACGCATGCACACGAATGTAAATTATACGTACATGTAAACATACGGACGCATGCACACGAATGTAAATTATACGTACATGTAAACATACGGACGCATACACACGAATGTAAATTATACGTACATGTATGTAAACATACGGGCGCGTACACACGAATGTAAATTATACGTACATGTAAACATACGGACGCATACAAACGAATGTAAATTATGCGTACATGTAAACATACGGACTTTATGTAAACACACGAATGTAAATGCACATGTATAAACAACCACATGCATGCATGAGCGGGAATTTGATGTAGTAATGGTGATGGCGGTGTTGGTGATTGTGGAGGAAAAGAAAGAGGGAGAGGAAAAGGGGAGGAAATGGAGGAGAAAATACAAAAAAGGAGAATGGGAAGAAGAAAAAACGAGAGAATACGAGGGGGAAAATGCTAAAATAACTGGAGGAAAAAATCGATGTAGCGTGAATAATAGTGACGATGAAATGAAGGTTAGGAATAGAGACAAAAATGAAGATGAAGTAAGAAAGACAGACGAAGATGAAAAATGGAGAGAATGGCGAAAGAAGGAATGAGAAAATAAAGATCGATATAGGAACACAGAAATGACGATGGAAGGGGGAATAAGCAATAAAGACGAAGGTAGGTGTAGGATTATGCAGATGAAATTAGGAATATAAAAATGAATATGAAGGTAAGAATAAAGAACACGAACATGAAGGTAGAAAGTGAGAAATAAAGATAAAGAAGCTTGACAGGGAGATTAAAAAGATAAGCATGATAAAGATAAATACACAAAGAAATAAAGAAACAGAAAACGTCATAAAATGGAAATCACGAAAAAAAAGAAAGAAGATGGATATAAAAACATAGAAAACAATAAAGGTTGAAATGGAAATATTTTTGTATGAAAAGGAGACAAAAGGAATAAGAAATAGACGATGAAAATACACATAGAGAAAATGTGATAAGAAAAGAGAAAATTAGAAATACACAGGCATTAGAAAGATGAAAATATAGAATCCACAGACCTATACTCTAAAATCAATTGACTGACTGGATTCAATTTACTAACTCACAACAATCACTATCTCACTAAAATCAGCTGACCGCCTCACTACAGTCAGTTGAATTATTCACTAAAACAAATTCACTGACTCACTACCAACTCAACTCATTCACTGACTCACTACCAACTCAACTCATTCACTGACTCACTACCAACTCACTCATTCACTGACTCACTACCAACTCACTCATTCACTGACTCACTACCAACTCACTCATTCACTTCACTGACTCACTACCAACTCACTCATTCACTGACTCACTACCAACTCAACTCATTCACTGACTCACTACCAAACTCACTCATCACTGACTCACTACCAACTCACTCATTCACTGACTCACTACCAACTCACTCATTCACTGACTCACTACAACTCACTCATTCACTGACTCACTACTCACTCATTCACTGACTCACTACCAACTCACTCATTCACTCACTTCTCACTCATTCACTGACTCCAACTCACCAACTCTCACTACTACTCACTCATTCACTGACTCACTACCAACTCAACTCATTCACTGACTCACTACCAACTCACTCATTCACTGACTCACTACCAACTCACTCATTCACTGACTCACTACCACTCCTCAACTCCACTACCAACTCACTCACTCACTGACTCACTACAACTCACTCATTCACTGACTCACTACCAACTCACTCATTCACTGACTCACTACAACTCACTCATTCACTCTCACTACCAACTCACTCATTCACTGACTCACTACCAACTCACACTCATTCACTCATTCACTGACTCACTACCAACTCACTCATTCACTGACTCACTACCAAACTCACTCATTCACTGACTCACTACCAACTCACTCGACACTGACTCACTACCAACTCACTCATTCACTGACTCACTACCCAACTCACTCATTCACTGACTCACTACCAACTCACTCATTCACTCGACTCACTACTCACGACTCACTACCAACTCACTCATTCACTGACTCACTACCAATCAACTCATTCACTGACTCACTACAACTCACTCATTCATGACTCACTACCAACTCACACTGACTCACTACCAACTCACTCATTCACTGACTCACTCCAACTCACTCATTCACCTGACTCACTACCAACTCACTCAACTGACTCACTACCAACTCACTCATTCACTGACTGACTCACTACTGACTCACTTCACTCATTTCACTACCAACTCACTCATTCACTGACTCACTAACTCAAACACTCTCACTACCAACTCACTTATTCATTGACTCACTACCAACTCACTCATTCACTGACTCACTACCAACTCACTCATTCACTGACTCACTACCAACTCACTCATTCACTGACTCACTACCAACTCACTCATTCACTGACTCACTACCAACTCACTCATTCACTGACTCGAGAGAATCAATTCACTGCTTCACTAAAAGTCAATTCACTGCCTCACCCATTCACGGCCTCGCTAAAAGAAACTCACCGACTCATTTCCCTATTCATCTCCCTCACATTCACTCGCTCTCCGCCGTTCTCAGGATCAGTAATGGGAAACTCTCTCCTTAATAATTAACTTAATTACTGATATGCTGTGTAAGGCTGTTTTTTCTTTGTCAGAGCCTGATGCTAGCATTCGATTTTAGTGTACTTTTATATATCGGGTCGAGTTGTTTTTTTTTCGTTTTTATCTATTTGTTTTATTGGTTTAATCTCTCTTTCTCTCTCTCTCTGTCTCTCTTCCTCTCTCCCTTTCCCTATTTAAACATACTCTCACTTGCCCGTGCGCGCACATACGAACAAACAAACCCACACCCGCACTCACTTCCTCTTCCCCATTTCCTATACATCAAACATTAGTTGAGAGTACTTTCCCCTTTCATTCCCTTTCTGACCCTCCCTCTCCCCTCCTCCTCTTCCCCCTCTCTCTCCTTTCCTACTGGGTCTAAATGAGCTTCAGTCCTTAATTACTCGGCCTACTTAATCACCAGG
>NW_020870299.1:406733-411733 GCF_003789085.1 Penaeus vannamei
AGACAGACAGACACAAAACACACATAAAATCCACATACACCTACACATGCACACAAATACACCCATCCACCCGCCCACATACGCACACATCAAATTACACTATACCAAACAGATAGACAATTCCTACCTCCTCATGCTTCAATTTTATCCTAGATCGACAGGCGTCATCAAAGGTGCGCCCTTCACCCTAACCCACACCACTATTTTCCGAACAGCTCACCACCCTTCTGCACCCTTACACCGCCATACCCTACCCTGGGCTTTCTAGTGGGTGTGTCCGAAGAGTCCGGGTGAGTCATCAACAAGGTGTAGGAACAAGCAGTCGAGGCCGACTCGGAAAATACCCGAAAAAGCGATCGATGAATTTGACTAATTCTGTCGCCCGTTTTCTTGGTTTGCTCTGTCTTTCGTTCTCCGATTATTCTTTTGTCTTTCTATCTATCTCTGTCTATGTATCTCCCTCTCCGTTTCTCTGTTTGTTTCTCTCTCTGTCTCTTTCTGGCTGTCTTTGTTTCCTTGTCTCTTTCTTTCTGTCTGTCTGTTTGTCCACCTCGGTCTTTTTCTGGGTGTCTGTCTGTTAGTTTCCCTCTCTGTCTCTTTCTGTCTGTTTGCCTGTCTGTCTGCCAGTCCGTCTCTCCCTCTGTGTGTGTGTGTGTGTGTGTGTGTGTGTGTGTGTGTGTGTGTGTGTGTGTGTGTGTGTGTGTGTGTGTGTGTGTGTGTGTTTGTGTGTGGTGTGTGTGTGTGTGGGTGTGTGCGTGTGGTGTGCGTGTGCGAGTGTGTATGTGTGTGTGTGTGTGTATGCATATATGCATATACATATATGAGGCTTTGAGAATAACAAAAATGCGATTCTTGGACCCCGTTTTCTTTCCTTATGACAAGAAACGGTGGGGATAGTTAGCATATCAATGACTGAAAAGTATGGTTAGAAACATATTATAAAATTCGTGGTCAGGGTGAAACGTGAACTTTAAATCCATTTATCTCAAAAACTGTTTTTGGCGAGTTCCATTCTCAACGCCTCGTATATCACATATACACATACATACAAAAACACATACATATATATATATTTGTGTGTGTATTTGTCTATGTAAAAAAATAGAAACAATCAACAAAACTGCAACTCACACTTCGTCCTTGATCGAGTCGATCGAATCCTTGAGGTTCTCTAAGTAACCTTTGACCTGGCTCAGCATAGCCAGGCGCATGCGCGGCGACCCCATGGCACCGCCGCCGCCGCCGCCGCTCTCCTCCTCATCCATGGCTTTTCTTTAGGGAAGGAATACCTGTCCCTGACACCTCCTTCAGCCCTTAGAGAGATGACAAGTGGTCACCCCCGAGGAAGATTGAATCTCCAGAGAAAGGATAAAATCCTCTCTCCTTCTTTTCTTTTCTTCTTTTGTCTTCACGAGCTCCTCGTGAAGCTGTTCAGTGTCTACCAGATCGGGTTTTCCTCACGTGGCTTTGTCTCAGGTGGATATTGGTCTCTCTCGGTCTCTCGGTGTGCGTGTGTGTGTGAGGCGCGTGCAGGGGAGCAGGCATAAGGGGTTGACTGCCAAACACACAAAGGATTGGGTGAAGTTCTCTCAATGGGTGTGGGAGGGGATTGAAACGTTGGTGGTTGGGGGGATATGACCCCTATTGATTTTTTTCTGCAAGTTTCAGAACCTGTCGGATTTTTTTTTTTCTCCTACCTTTTTGTTCTGTTATTTATCCAATAAATATTGTTCATAAGAAACTCGGAGTCAGTATTTGGATTGCTTTTTTTGCCGTATTTTTCTGCTGTTATTTACCCGTTAAATATAATTCATACGAAACTTGGAGTCAGCATTTTTCTTTTCTCCGGCGGCTTTTCCTCTCGACGTGTCTCTAACATGTATTTAAGAGAGCGATTTAACTTCAAGTTGCTTAGCGCTCCTGCACGTTATTATTCCCTCCGGTGATATATCACGTCTCTTTCAGGTATGCTCGAGAAGAATTATATCTCTTTTCTCTCTCGTGTGTTTAAGAAGCTTTAACGTTCTTATCAAAGTCGATTCTTGCGCAAATATTTTTTCTTTCTCTTTTCTTAAGAGCGTGTCATCAAATGAAAAGTCGATCAATCACCAATCTTTAACACTTTCTCTCGCGACTCACTTTCACGATCGATATTTTTCACAAACTCCCATTCTTCGTCGGTTTTCGAATTCGTCCATCCGGTACAAAATACCATCACCAACAATGTACATACATATATGCTTTCCTTTCTTACGGATGCACACAGCACACGTGATGAGAAGAGTACGTGCTGAACCTCCAACCGTAGCTCCGCTTTGCCCCGTTGGCTCCCTCCACCCTGACGGTCTTCCGGCGGATAGAGGGGGAGAGGCGGAGGGAGTAAATGAGATAAATATGAGCACAAAGTTAAAAAACAAAACAATTGTGAATGAGGGCGCAGAGTAAGAAAAGATAAATGGCAATTGCGAATGAAGGAGAAAAACGAGAAGAAAATAATGCCTTTAGGGAATGAGATAATAACGAGAGGGCCGAGGGACAAGGTAAGTGCTTCGATAGTGTTCGTCAGGTCCTCTGGCTTGAAGGAAGCAATTATTCAAATATAACTTCCTTAACAGCGAAATCCTTTGCCAAGAAAAGGTGAGGGAGAAAACATGTCTGAGAAGTCCGAGATTAAAGGTTACACCCGATAGCTGGCAACACTGCTCCTTTAACCACACCACTTAAGAGTTTTCTTTCGGTTCTTTTTTTCTATTGTTTTATTCTTTATATCTATGTTTCTCCACAACAACGTTCCGTTCACACTTATATACAAAGTTTATATACATATCAATTTCTTCTCGTCTTCGTTTTATTCACATGCAGTGCATTTCGCAATATCATCCTTTGAATTTATGTTATCGTTTTAGTCACCTACTGTTCCCCTTTTATTCATCTATCTATTTCGTGATCTTTGTTTCGCTCACTGACTGACACTCCTCAGACGACGGGGGCGTGAGTGGAGAAGACTCGGGGCACGGGGGAGAGGGCATAAGGGTCACGTAACTTCGGTAAGACGTGCCTTTGAAAGAACTTCGACGTTGATCTCTAACAAGGTCAAGATCCGTGGAAGGTGATGATAGGCGTGGTTGAAGGTGGACGGGGAGGAGTTGGAGCCGGGCCGCTAGAAATGTCAGTCGCTCTGCTGACCCTCGTCTTCGAATCGTTTTCCCTTTCTTGTCTTTTCTTCCCGGGTTCTCCAAGACCAGGTTCGAGAGGCGAGCGAAGAAGGCGCAACGAGAAATGATCGTAACACTACCAATTATTGCTGAATACACTCGGACTCCTTTTATGTCAACAGGAAGAACTTTCTATTTTAACTGGTGTTCGTAACGAAGGGGTTTCTTCTTCTGAAGATATCACAATAGAACAGGAGACATTTATTTGGACAAAGAATGATATGCTGAAGATATGTTTGGCGAGGATGAGAACAGATATTTGTAGACAGGTAGCGCGGGAAGAGAATTTCGTTGTTATTTTCTCACATCTTATTGCTCGGTTATCGTATGGACGACTGAGAGAGAGAGAACTAAAAAAAAAGATCTGTTTGAGTTTCGATCACATGTTTCTCGTCACAAGAACATGGGCACTGAGCCTCTCTGAGCTTCGCTTCCAACCCATCGACTCTGACTGAGTGAGAAGCGTGGCAGCTCAAAGTCAAATATCCCGCCTTCGCTCACGCTCCGCCCCCTCCTACTCTCGTCCAATCGCGTGAGGGCACCCTATAGGATCATAGCTCAGCCAGCCAATCGTGTTGCACTCCCAAGGGATCAATAGATTGCGTATATTATGACTTCGCGTGTGCATAGCTAGTGTTTACTATATGATGAGCTACGTAGCCTATTCTAGTATTGCATGATATCTTCATAACACGTTATCCAGACACAACACGCTTCATAACTATCTCCTAAACAATACATATGACTGTTATTACCCATTCTCCGTGAGTATATTTGCATACATTCACTCTCCCATTATTCTGAGACGTAATCACGTCCTGAAATACCAGAGCTGAAGCCAGAGTCACTCCAGAAATGGAAAGCTAACGGGACAGGTGCGGCCCTGAGATTCCTGGCAGAAGGGAGCTTTCATTAGTGGCTTGAGCGCTTCTGGGGGTGCTCTTTGCCGTCACGCCATGGTGCCAATTCCCCAAGGTCCTGGTGGCACATGACGCGTATGACATGCATGGCACAAAGTCATCGAGGAAAGTTTAGAAATTTTCTGTAAACATTTTGAGCCGTTATTTTCTCTCTTTTTGTTTTTGCAATTATGATTTTTGACTGGACGGTACATAAATCGTTGCTACTACAATGAAAAAAAAGAAAATGAAGTAAACTAGAGAGAGATAGAATAAAGGATGAGAGAGAGAGAGAGAGAGAGAGAGAGAGAGAGAGAGAGAGAGAGAGAGAGAGAGAGAGAGAGAGAGAGAGAGAGAGAGAGAGAGAGAGAGAGAGAGAGAGAGAGAGAGAGAGAGAGAGAGAGAGAGAGAGAAGAGAGAGAGAGAGAGAGAGACAGAAGAGAGAGAGAGAGAGAGACAGAAGAGAGAGAGAGAGAGAGAGAGAGAGAGAGGAGAGAGAGAGAGAGAGAGAGAGAGAGAGAGAGAGACAGAGAGAGACAGACAGACAGACAGACAGCAGAAATGATAAGAGGAGAGATGAGAGAGAAAGAGAGACAGAAAGTGAGAGAGAGGGGAGGTGGACACGGAGAGAAAGGAATAAAAAAACAACAACGACGGAAGAGGGAAAAGAAATAAATGGAAAAATAAAAAACTCGAAAAGAAGAAACCGTAAGGATGAAAAATAATCTGCGCACGTCAGCATCCCCTTTTCGTCGGTTCGTCATCCTGTCAGGGCGCGTTTGCCGCCAAGAGGCTCTTAACTACCCTGTCTCGAAGGACCGAAATAGCCTAAAGTGTCTCCCAAGGCTACGAACTTGGACAACGGCGCAGGAAAATTAATTTACTC
>NW_020870299.1:421733-429233 GCF_003789085.1 Penaeus vannamei
CTCTCTCTCTCGACAATCATCCTGCACCAGAGATATGCCAAAGTGTCCCCAAAAATCCTTCTCCTTTTCTCTCCTCCATCTTTAATCCCCACCCCCGCCGTCCCGACACCCCCCGCCTCTCATCCTTAAAGCTGTGACGAAAAGAAAGGGGATAATGGAATGAGACAGAGGGGGAGGGGAGGGGAAGGGGAGAAAGACTTGGTTGCGTCGGGTGGAGCATGGGTGGGGAAGGGGAAGGAGAAAGGGGAGGTGAGTAGGAGGAAGAGGAAGACAGGGAGGGGAAGGGATTGGAAGCGACAGGGGGTGATAAAGGAAGGTAGGGAAAAGGGAAAGGAACGAAATGGAAGGGAGAGGGTAGAAGGAAATGGGAGAGGAAGGCAATGAATGAATGAGAAGTAAGATAAGGCATAAAAGAGAATAGGAAGACCGACACGAAGGGAAGGAAAGGGCGTAGGAAGGAAGAGAAGTAGGAGATAAGGAAGAAGCAATAATAAGAGAGAGGACGAGAGGACTTTCGATCCAACGATATTCGCTCAAAAATGCTCAGCGACGGACTCCTCGTCAATCCTTCTTTCCGATTGAGCCATAACTCAATAAATAGGGGAAATTATAGGGTCTCTCCCCCTCCCCCCTCCTCTCCCGTCCTCCTCTGAGCCTCTCCCCTCTCTCTCTCTTCACCCTAAACCATATACAATGAAAGTTGATGGCATGTTATACCTCTGAGCAGGTTTGAAGGATTGTAGTTTTTGGAAAGAGAGAGAGAGAGAGAGAGAGAGAGAGAGAGAAGAGAGAGAGAGAGAGAGAGAGAGAGAGAGAGAGAGAGAGAGAGAGAGAGAGAGAGAGTGAGTGAGTGAGTGAGTGAGTGAGTGAGTGAGTGAGAGTGAGTGAGTGAGTGAGTGAGTGAGTGAGTGAGTGAGTGAGTGAGAGAGTGAGAGAGTGAGAGAGAGAGTGAGAGAGAGAGAGAGAGAGAGAGAGAGAGAGAGAGAGAGAGAGAGAGAGAGAGAGAGAGAGAGAGAGAGAGAGAGAGAGAGAGAGAGAGAGAAGAGAGAGAGACAGAACCAGACAACAGAAACACAAAAACAACAAGAGAGAACAAACAGGAAAACCTCGAGAGTGCAAAAGAAAACAAAATACCTCTGAGTACTAAGAGCGCGAATATGAACCCACGTAAGGAAAAAAAAGAAAGTCTGGAAGCATCAAAGAACACTGTCACACAGTCTGTCAACGTCAACACTCTTGCTGATCTGACAAAACGTGAAACTCTCTTCCTTTCTCTCGGGCTAAATCCGGGACCGGAAACCTAAACTTTTTTTTCTTTCTTTTTCTTTACACTATCCTTTTATAGGTATTTTGCTGGTGACGTTATTGTATTGCATATACTTGTTATAACTAAGAATGATAACATCGTATACCATGGTATTCAAATTGAAAATATAGATAAAAAGCAATATTCACAATAATAATATCGGAAATCAAAGATAAATACGTTTATGATAATGAAATTATAACAATAAAAAAAATAACACTATCTATAGAAATAACTAATAATCATCATCATAATAATAATGATAATAATGATAATAATAATAGTAATAATAATAATAATGAAAATAATGATACTAAAAACATTATTAATAATCCTAACAATAATACTAACAATAATAATAATAATAATAATAATAATAATAATAATGTAATAATAATAATAATAATAGTAATAAATCATAATAATATAATAATAATAATACCAATAATGATAATGATATTAACATCAACAATGACAATAAAAAATAATAATAATATCAATAATAACAATAATAAATCGATAGAATAATAATAATAATAATAATAATAATAATAATAATAATTAATAATAATATAATAATAATAATAATAGATAAAGATAATAGCAATAATAATATCAATGATAAAAAAGAATAATGAAAAACAGTAATCCCAAAAAAATCGATATCCGACAGCAATGCACAGTACCCTTGTCGTACATCGATAGAAAAATTATACAAAGGAATCCTTTCGTTAAAAAAAAAAAAAAAAAAAAAAACGACAAATCAATACTTTTAAGACCCATTTGCTTTTACTCATATCCACTCTTTTCGTAAGTTTTCCCTTTTATGGTCGTTCTTTTTTAAAAACTATTCACCAAATTACACCAAATCTATACGGAAGAGAAAAAGGCACGTGGGGCGCGCGAAGTGGAAAATTGAAAGCGCCTTTTTATGGACGGCGAAGTTGCTGAACAAGAAGTATTTCGGGAAGCAACTTACTCGTCCGTCATTTTCCATATTCTGTACTCGGTGTGCGCAGTGACAATGATGTTTATTTACTGCATCTTCAAAAGGAGCGGTTTAGTCGTTAGCCACAATGGAGTATAGAAATATGTCTGTGTCTGTCTGTCTGTCTCTCCCTCCCTCTTCTTCTCTCTCTCTCTCTTGAGGTATATAAGTATCAGATAGTTCGTAAACTGTATATTACCCCCCCCCCCTCTCTCTCTCTCTCTCTTTCACTCACTCATGTAAAATTCCTTTTTCGTGTAGGCGTAGTAATAATGTTGTCTACATATACTAATGACTTCTTATGAAATACCATAATAAAATCATAATGAACTTCAATATAAAGTATTCATATAAAACTTTTCTGTGACAATTGATCTCTTATGGTGGAGAGGGAAAAGGTCTCGTCTAAATCCCTTAGTGAACTCGATTCCAGCCCGTCGCATCGAGAACAGCTTACATAATGGCAGCTGAAGGCTTGCGGATATGAATGGATCGAACAATTACCTGTACTGTCACATCTAATACTGAATAGAAATCAGCATAGATATCCGTTCGGGTAGAGAAAAATAAAACGCATTTAGATCCATCGCGTTACACAGCTGTCGACCAGTATTAATTCGTGTCTCCTTGATTTTTTTTTTTTTTTTTTTTTTTTTAGGATTGTCACTTAATCTATGTTCCTTTGAATTGGAACTATGTTTTATGATTCTGAAAAGTTTTGGTCATGCTCCTGAATCAAGTATGGAAATGGGTACATGTCAAATTACTTTACTTCTCTGCGAGAGGAGGGGGACTTCACTAATGAAAATACCAATCCCTTAAAAAAAAAAAAAAAAATGATAATGAAAAAAAAATAATGTCCATTGGAAAAGACCTAAAGAAACTCACATAGCATGTAAGTGTGTCAGGAAAATACATGACCATCCTCCCTAAAAGAAATTCACCCAATGTTTTAACGAGTCAGTCCTTTCACAATATAATGTAGTATATTCGTCCATGTTCTCGAGTGAGTCACATTCGCCCTTTAGGCATAACACACTTGTCTAGTTCCCCCGATTTCCGTCCCTGGCTCGCATCCAGAGTTAAAGGCTGAACTACAGGCTTCCTCATCCCCTTCCTTCCTTCGCCCTCTCTCTCTCCCTCTCCCTCTCTCTCTCTCTCTCTCTTTCTCTCTCTTAACCTTGGCACCTGGCCCACGCGGATAACTCTAGTTGTGTGCCGCAGTGCTTATATCATTCGAGTTTGGCACTAACATAACGACTTTGTTATGGTTTGTGTATATGTATATATAAAGATATGTATACATTTATATACATGTATATGTATATGTATGTATATAAATAAATATATATATATATATATATATATATATATATATATATATATATATAATATACCTATATATATGTATGTATATATATACATATATATCGTGGTTAGGTCAATGACAATAGGTGCTAAAAATTACGTGTCAAAGGTAATCTGCGCTAGTGTTACATAAGGTAGAAAGATTCGTGAATATATGTAGCTCATATTCCAACCAAAATGGAAATAATAATTCATCCAAACATCTGACAGGTTTATTAAATTCAGTATTGGACCATGCACACATGGACCTTTTAAACTAAAAGCAGTGCCAGAAAGTGCAAATTAGGAATACCAGGATACATTACCCTGTTATATAAGTTCATGTTCATCGAGAGTGACACAGTAGACAGAAAAAAACGGTAAAAAATAATCTCCCCACTCAAAAAGTCTACTAAAGTACGAAATAATGAGAAACTGACAAGCATCACCATCCCCATACCCACAGGACGCCGAGTAGCAGTGCCAAATCGCATGGGTATTGCTAAGTAGATGCGCTAAGGAGCAGCCAAACTGCCAATATGGAAGTACAATACATCACAAAATCATGTAAGTTTAAAATTGGGTCCCATAAAGTGACAAATATAATCAGCCATTCGACAGAAAATCCGCCAGATAAACCATGTATCAGCGAAGTGTAATTCAAGTGATGGCACCTCAAACGAGCCCCGGACGCTGACCCTACGACCCGTGGACGCGGTCGGCGGAGGGCGCATGCTGGTACAAGGTACTTATAGACCTTGTGCTGGTAGGGTAGGCTTAGCAACAGCTAAGGAGTGCGACACCTCTTCGAAAAGAAAAGAAAATGCCAGATACAAAATCCTTCTAACTTCCTCTAATCCCAGACCCCATCCTTACACATTCCAATACCATCTTAAAGCCTCCCCTCCCACACCACTTGCCTCCTTCCCTCAACCCCTCTACTGCAACCCTACAATTCATGCACAATATAATGCATGGAGTGCGTATGTGCGCTCATGCAGACACGGTTCAAACGTTTATGCACGAGTATGAGCGCGTATGCACGGAAGTGCGCAGGTGCATATGTGCATACGTGCACGTGTGTACGTGTCCATGCATGTGTGTATGGGCGTCTAAATATATGTACGGGCACGCATGCACGTTTGCGACCATGTGTATGCAGGTACGTGTTAGTACATGTATACGATTATGTTTGTGTATGTACAGTTATATGAATGCATATATGTATGTGTATGTTCCCGTGCATGCATATGAGGGTATACATGGGTATATATACATATATATGTATATTTCATACATATATATTGTTTATGTATTTATGTGTTTGTGTATGTGTGTATGCATATATGTATGTATGTGCATGTATATGTATACACACACACACACACACACACACACACACACACACACACACACACACACACACACACATATTTGTTTATATATGTATATACAATGTTTGTGTATATGTGTATGTGTGTAAAAGTATATATATCTAAATGTCTGAATGTACATGTGTATGTATGCGTATAAATATATGCATGTATGTGTATGCATGTGCGTAAGTGCAGCTATATGAATACATATATATGGGGGGACACTAATGTATACTCATAAACGTATGTGCGCATGCACGTGTGCATAAACATATGTATGGCTTTATATATATGTGCATGTATAGTCATTCGTACGTGTACAAAATATGTGTAAATGTGTGCGTCTGCATATATGTTGGTGCTTAACCACATACGTATGCATGTCGAGGTACATATGATGTGCCCATGTATGTGTATGCATGGGCATGTGTGTAGTTATGTATAATGTAGGAGTATGTATGTGTATCCAAATGCCTAGGAACATGTGTAAAGGTATATGCTTACATGTGTATATGCATGAAAATGAATATATGAGTAGTACTCATGTCTGCATTAGCTATGCATACACATAAATGAAAACAATGTATAAAATATAATCACACATATATGCACTTCTGATACTCAAGCCCATGCTCACGGGAGTATACCCTGGTGTAGTGAGCAAGCCATACTAGGTAGAGCCAACCCTACTGGAGGGACTTATCAGTGGCATCCCGGATAAACTACTCCCCCTCCCACCAAGATACACCTAAGCCAGTAGGTGGGGGTAACTCGGCTGTCCACCTTGCAATCAAAAACCATGACTACACTCATTACCCAGCGGCGAAGGAGCCCCAGGTTACATCGGATCAGGATCGCTCCGGAACAGAGGGTGCTTAAAATCGGCTAAAAACAGGCCACCCCACGCTGATGAATTTTTGCACATACAATATAAGGACCAAGAGAACTGAATCCGACTTACTGAAATTACTTGAGGAACTCTCTTTCATTAAATGGGATGTTGTAGGCCTCTGAAGTTAGAAGACTAGATGAAGAACAGAAGATACTAAATGATGGACACGTGCTCCATTGCAGGAAAACCCCAGGGTAGCAAAAAGGTATTTAGGGTAGGTTTCTTAGCCTATAAACACTTAGAAAAGAACATCGTGGAATTCTATAGTGTAAGCGAACGAGTGGCATCAATAACGATAACACTAAACAATAGGTACAAGATTGTTCAAGTCTATGCTCCAACCTGCAGCCAGTGATGAAGTAGAGAGCTTCTATGATGTTCATTTAGCCAGCGAGAGAGTAAAAACCCATTTCACAACAATTATGGGAGATTTTGATGCCAAAATAAGTAAAAAGACAGGAGAAACTGTTGTAGGGAATCACCTAATAGGAATGAGACGGAACAAATGCTAGTCGAATTTGCTTAGGCTCGATCGCTCAATATCATGATTACATTATTTGAAAAAAGACTAGAACGAAAGTGGACATGGAAGTCGCCATCTAACACGAAATCGACTTGATAATTTCGAATAGGCAAGATATAATAAAAATGTGGAAGTTATTAATAAAGTAAATGTTGGCAGCGACCATAGTATGATCGGGGCTAGATTTAATTACACCTCAGAAGGGAAAGGAACAAACTCATACGTAAACCGCAGCCAAATCTGGATAACTTGAAGACCAGACCGACAGAATTTAGCCTTAACATCCAAAACAGATATTCGCTTCACAAGATCTCAACATTGACAAATCAACATACAGTTGAATGACATTATAATGGAAGCTGCATTAGAAGTAAGCGGTTAGAACGACAAGCAAAGCCCCAGCAAGCTCTTTGTAGAAACTAAACAGCTTATGCAAAAACGTAGGGTCATGAACGCTTCGTCAAACAGGGACAGATAGAATTAGCTGAACTAATAAAGACTATAAATAAAAAGAAGAGGGAAGATGTATGGAAATTCAATACACAAATAATAAATGAAGCAGTGATTTCAGGTACCAGCATGAAAGCAACTAAAAGGAGGCTAGGAATATGGAGAAATCAAATGTATGCAATAAAGAAACCAGAAGGAGAAGTGACATAAAACAAGAATGGAATCATAATAATGGAAGACTTTTACAGGGATCTATACAACTCAAATGAACAGCCACGGATAGAAGCAAACGCGGTAACTAGAGACGTACCTAAGATCACAACAGAAACAATAAAAAGATCGCTTAAAGGCATGAAGAGAGGGGAAAACACCAGGTGAAGACGGAATTAGTATAGTCCTTATAACAGATGCATGAGAAATAGCAACAGTGAAACTAGCCAATCTTTTTAAATGCCTTCTCAACAGACCATACATACCAACATACGTCACAGGTAAAACATTATTTAAGCACATGTATAAAAAAGAATATATTTATTTTGTTATATCCATCATGGATATATATTTACTGTATAGATAGGAACCAATACAAACGCTGTTATATTGATATATTGTTGTTTA
>NW_020870299.1:436733-444233 GCF_003789085.1 Penaeus vannamei
AAAGATAAACCCCAATGGAATAATGTGGTCTTTGAAAGGGAAAAATCATACATTTCAGAGTTAATTTTCCTGGTATTTTCATTATAGTGGATATGTTCGGGATTATCGTTAGTGCTATGAGTAGTCTTTGTTGTATATATATATATATAATATATATATATATATATATATATATATATATATATATATATATATCATATATATATATATATATATATATATAGATAATAATAATAAATGTTATAATGATAGCAGCAGTAGCAATAATGATGTTGATGCTACTGCTACTGATAATAAAGATGATCATCATATTTGGAATAATGATTATGATAATGGTTATAAAGATAATAATGATGACGATGATGATAAAAATAATGATAAATTTACTAATCACAATAACTAAAGCAATAGCAACAACATTAATAATAACGATGATAATAATCACAATAACAAAGATAATAATAATAACATAATAATCATAATAACAATGATAACGACAACACTAACAACAATAATAATAAAAAATAATTATAGTAATAGTAATAACAATAATGATAACAAAAAAATAAATAATATTGATAATAATAAAATAACAAGTAATATAATAGTTGTGGTAGTTTGTTGTTATACAGTAGTAAAAAAAAAAGTGTGTGTGTGTGTCTGTGGTGTGTGTGTGTGTGTGTGTGTGTGTGTGTGTGTGTGTGTGTGTGTGTGTGTGTGTGTGTGTGTGTGTGTGTGTGTGTGTGTGTGTGTGTGTGTGTGAGATAGATAAAGGGAAGGGAGATCCGCGAGATACGAGAGAGTAGAAAGGAAGGAGAGGTAACCCAGAGACACCCAAACACATCTCAGAGCCGCACCCACTGTCTTGGTCCCTCCCATATTCTCGCCTCTCTTACTCCCTTTCCCCTAAATATCCCTCACCTCCCTTCCCTCCCCTCTCCATCCTCCTTTCCCCTCACTCTCGTTTCCCCTCTACCGCCCTCCTCTTCTCTCCCTCCCTTTCCCCTCAAACCCTCGCCCTTCTTTCCCCTCTCTCCTACTCCTCCTCTATATCCGTCCGCTCTCCACTCCGATCCCTCAGACACGATGCGAGGGAATGCACACTTTATCGCCCAGACAGATATTTGTACGCACGGAAGGGGAAATGAGGGGACAGAGATAGGGAGGAGACAGGAGAGAGAAGAGAGGAGAGAGAGAGAGAGAGAGAGAGAGAGAGAGAGAGAGAGAGAGAGAGAGAGAGAGAGAGAGAGAGAGAGAGAGATAGAGTAGAGAGAAGGCAGAGATGGAGAAAGAGGGAGGGGAGGAGGAGGGGAGAGGACAGAAGGGAGCCGGAGGAGGGAGGTTACAGGCACGCGTACCACTAACCTTGGGAGTTTAAAGCTGTCCTGCCTTACCCTTGTCGCAGCGGAGCCTCAGGGTTAGTGGGTTGCGACGGTGCAGGAGGGGGTGGAGAGGGGAGGAGAGGAAATGGGGAGGAAGGTAGTGTATGGGGAAAAAGGGTGGGGAGAGAGGGATACGGTATGGGAAGGATATGGGGAGGGAGAGGTGGGTGACACGAGCTAAGCCAGGGTATGTGCATATTAATAGGGTGAAAGATGGGGAAGAAAAAAAGGAATGGAATTGAGAGGAGAATAAGTATGATTTTTTAAATATCAGGATATATATATTTCCGTCAAAATATCTTCGACATCTAAACAAAATGACACGACGTCTAAAAATAGAATAGGGCCCTAGGCATCCCCTCCTTCTTTGTTTTACGTTGTCAACATCAATAATTCATTTTATTTGGGTATTCGTTCTTTTAGGACCAAAAGTGGACATAAAACCAAGGCACCAGAGACGTCGTTATTCCTTTTCCATCTATTCTGATATTCTTGGCAGGTCTCTTTCGGCTCATGGGTCCATGTACGGCGCTGCTGTTTTTGTGTAAGGGCAGAACAAATGAGAGATACGGCTTTATAACTGGATGTTTGTGCTTGTGTGTGTGTGTGTGTGTGTGTTTGTGTGTGTGTGTATGTGTATGTGTGTGTTGTGTGTGGTGTGTATGTGTGTATGTGTGATGTGTGTGTGGTGTGTGTGTGTGTGTGTGTGTGTGTGTGTGTGTGTGTGTGTGTGTGTGTGTGTGTGTGTGGTGTGTGTGTGTGTGTGTGTGTGTGTGTGTGTGTGTGTGTGTGTGTGTGCGTGTCTTGTACTTTACGTTTGATGCGGTACTGCACTGATAACATCCGAAAAGTATTTAATTTGTATTCTGAACCCGACCACGTATATCATTTTGTTCTAGTTTAAAACATATTTCATTTCGCATTTCGAATCTGAACATATTTTTGTTTTGCTTTAGCTCATGTCTGGAAATGTATTTGGTTTTGCATTTCAGTCCTGGAAATTCACTTTATTTTGCCTTTTACGAATGCCATTTTGCATGCCGGGTCATGTGCGCTCAGTAGAGGTCGCCTGGAGCATTAAACTGTATCAAATTAATTATTATTTTTCATCCGGGATCCTATGCCTATAATTAGTGTCATTATATAATTATTGGCTCGATGGCGTGCCGTTACCTTATAATGACATGAGGGAGGACAGTCAGATTGCATCCTTTCGCTGGCTTTGTTGTGTTTTGGAATTCAGTTTGCTTTGCTTGTTTCATGAGTGTGCGCATCTGTTGCCTATAAATATAGCTGTCTCTGTTTGTTTCTCTTGTCTGTCGTCCTTTTACCTATCTACTTATTCAGGTATCTGTATGTTTGTCTGTCTACTGCCATTCTATCTCTCTACATATGTACCTCTTTATAGGTCTAACTCTCTCGTCATCTATGTATGTATGTATGAATAATATATATATATATATATATATATATATATATATATATATATTCCATCTTTTAATTATGATGTACAGATCCACCAGAAAATATATCTATGCATGATTTTCTTTGTGGCCCATGGATATAGAAACAGAATTAGTCCAAGACAGGTCTGGTGTATCAAGGAATAGCTTGAGAATAGAATTATCTATCAAAGTAAAGCGTAAGGAAAGTTAAAAAGAACGGCTCGATTGCTTTATATACGAGAAAATTATGGAAAGGGGATAGGGAAGGTCTTGATCCTGTCTCGTTTGTTTTTGTTTTATTAAGTTGGTAGGTAAAGAGAGGGTGTAATGTACAGTTTAACCTTCGGCTTGGATTAAATTAGGAGACAATATTATATGTTATGATCATAATGTTCATTGTTAAGATTTACCTTTTTATCATCATTTTGTAGAATAAAAGTATAATGGTTAAGAATATTTCTGTTCCCATTTCATATCTCAGCACACACTCAAAAAAGGGTGGAAGTCAGTCCAGCCCACGAGCCGTAAGACCGTAAGTCATGCTACCCATATCAAAATTGAAACTGACAAGATTAGGGTCAGTAAATTTACTAAGAAAGTATATATTAATATTTTGCTTATAAGAAAATATCTCTTATACGACATATAAATATATGTATGTGTGTGTATATATATATGTGTGCATGTATATATATATATATATATATATATATATATATACATATACATTATATATATATATATATATATATATATATATATATATATATAAACACACACAAACATATATATGTATAAATACATATATACATAGATATATATACATATATACATAAATAAAATAAATAAATATATAATTATATATATATATATATATATATATATATATATATATATATATGTACCTACATACATGTATATTTGTTTATTTATATATCTGTACATATATCCATCGCATTCATTTATTTATCTATTTAGCTCTTAATTCCTCTATCTGCATACTCATCCCCATGCACACCAACGCCAATCCCATTCAGGAGCCATCGCTGGAGATAATCCGCTCGCAGCATCACTAAGAGTCCGCAAAATGACGCGAAAAGACGCCTTTTGGATTTCGCGCGAGAAAAGGTCGCGGTCTGCTGTGTATGTGTATGTTTGTATCTTTCAGTTTGTTTCTGTTTGTTGGGTTGTTTAGCTAATTGCAACCCACCGTTAGACAAACTGGCTTTTGTGCCGAAAAAATGGTAAAATGATTACTGGCTCCTACAGCTATGATTTTGAAAATGATTATTGATACTCTCCTCATCATTGGCACTATCACTGCAACTATGATAGTCACCATCACAACAACAATAACCCAAGTCAGACTAAAATATCACCAAGATCAGAATTCCAAATAGAAGCCCAAAATATAACGATTTTAACAGATGATATCGCCATTACCATCAAAGTTAAAGATATAAAATGCTAATTACAATAATCATAAAACACCAAACAGACAATTTAAAAAAAAGGGACAGACAGAAAAAAAAAGATTCGCAAAGCGTCAAGCTGACAACACATCGCCAACTAATCGCGGAGAATTACATTCGTTCAAAACCCGTAGAGACGAACCATAATGTAATTAATCATCGATATTTTGAGCTTATTGTACAAGATCGCTAATGATTTGGGATCCGCTTGTCTGGACTGATGGATCCGTCCATTTCCAAAATTGTTTCGTTGGCCGTGTGTGCTCGATGCTTCTGTGCCTTTGTTTGTGTCGAATGTTCTTTGTTCTCGCCGCTTTGGAAGAGGGAAGAGGGAGAGAAGAACAGGGAAGAGAGAGAGAGAAAGGAAGAGGGAAGCGAGAGAAAGGAAGAGGGAAGATAGAGAGAAGAAGAGGGAGTGCCGAACACGAGGGGGAGATAGGGAAGGAGGACAGAGAGAGGCAGGGAGCTATACAGAGCTATATACAAATATAGATTGATCTAGATTCAGTAATAGACGTAGATATAGATGTAGATACAGATGTAGATATAAAGCGAATAGATACACATATAGGTATGGATAGATGTACTGAGATAGCCAGAGTTAGATAGATGAACAGACTAATAGATAGATTGGCAGATAGATATATAGGTAAAGGTAAATAGGTAGCTACATACGTAGATAGACAAATAAATAGATGGACAATATGTAGATAGATATATAAATAGAAAGAGAAAGAGAAAGACAAACATACATACATACAGACAAAAATCGACAGACAGAAAGACACAGACAGATAAGACAAGAGAGAGAGAGAGAGAGAGAGAGAGAGAGAGAGAGAGAGAGAGAGAGAGAGAGAGAGAGAGAGAGAGAGAGAGAGAGAGAGAGAGAGAGAGAGAGAGGAGAGAGAGAGAAGAGAGAGAGAGAGAGAGAATGAAATAAAGACGGAAATAGAAAAGAGGGAAATACAAAGAAAACGAAAGAGAAAAATAACCCCCACAGAAAAGCATAAAAGAGAAAGAAAGAGAAAAACAGAAATATCAATTTTCAGTAACCAACATATCTGACAAATGAATCTACCCGTTGCTGAGGCACCGAACATGGCGCAAAGTCGTTTCCATGGTACGTCCTTGCTGCAACTGGGCAATGTTTAGCTTGAATGACTAACGTGTTTTTATTTATTTATTTACTTATTACAGCTTAACGATGAGGAGGAGAATGAGAACGAAAGAGGTCAAATAGTAATGTGAGAAGGTATGTATAATATCACTACTATTTATAATGATAGTCATTGTAGTAGCAATAATGATAATAATAACAATAATAAAAATAATTAAAATAATAATAATATAATAATAGAAATAATATATGATTGTAATAATGATGATAATGCTAATAACAATAATAATCAGTAATAATAACAATAATAATAATAATAATAATAATAATAATAATAACAACAACATTTATACCAACAACAATTACGACAACGACAACAATCATAATAATAATAATGAAAACGGTGATAATGATAATAAAGATGATAATATTAATGACAATAATAATGATATGAGAAAATAAATATAATGATAATAATCATAGTAATAATGGTGGTAATAGCAATTACAACAAACATAATAAAACAGGAAAAACAATAATGATAATATAAATGACAATATAAATGATCATAATAGTAACAATGATAATGATAAAGATGATGATAATAATAATAGAAATAATAATAATAACAATAATAGTAATAATACCAGTAATAATAATCCTAATAATAATAATCCGAATAATAATAATGATAATAATAATGATAATAATGATACCAATAACAACACTAGCAATAACGATAACGGTGATGATAATGATAATAAAAATAATGATAACAAAGGTGATATTAATAACAATGATAACAAAGGTGATATTAATAACAATGATAGCAAAGGTGATAATAATAATCATAATATCAAATAATAATAATTATAGCAATAATAATAAAATTACTACTTCTACTACTACTAATAATAACAATATTAATGATGAAAACAATAATAACAAACTACAATATCATTATTAAACATAGTGCAGTTAATGATTAGGATAATAAAGATATGAAAAGCATGAATATGAATAAAAAATAATAACAATAATGATAACAACTACAGAAACAACAACAATAATATTTATAATAATAATAAAACTAATAACATGTTATTATCGTTATTACTATTATCATTACTACTACTACTAATACCAGTAGTATTACAGTACTACTACTACCATCATTACCACTATCACCGAAATTATCTCTATCTCAGTGAAATGAAACGACACTCATAACCAAAACAAACATCTATTAGCAAGTATCATCTTCAAGTCCAACCCGAGTCCTTCCGTAGCAGACTATTGCACATCAACGACTATGAAATGCAGTGCAAGAGGGATGCAAGTGTATCTCACAAGGTACGTCGGGGCGCTATCCTAGCAAGGTGTGAGATTCGCGAAAGTGAATATTCTGGATTCTCCCTATCTTTATTCTCTGTCTGTTTATTCACGATTATTTAATTCTGCTTCTTTCTTCGTCTGTCTGCCTGTTTGTTAGGATGTCAGTCTGCCTAGCTGTCTCTCCCTCTATCTTTTTTTTTCTCTCTCTCTTATAACGATTTGAGGTAGAGGATAAAAGGTTAAATCATAGCTATAAATCGTTTACGAATTTCATTTAAGCTTATTTACACTTTGACTTTCTCTGCTGTAACTCAACAATTTCAACTTAATTTAATATGTAGGTATAAGTACCTTCAAACAATCCCCTTTGCCTTTACCTTCTTATGAAGCTATAAATACTTATGTATGAACGGCAAACAATGCAGTCCTTAAAATAGCAGGAAAACATGATAAATGTCTCTGGTGCATAGTTGACATTCCATAATATGTCTTTTCACGGAAAAGTTAACAATGCAGAGTTATACTGGTAATACTGGACTTTTCAGACCGGTAATTGGGAAGTCCATTTTTCATTTTTAGAAACCTAAACTTTCGTAAAAAGTAACTGAGACAGGCTAGCAAAAGTGAGAGTAATGATGAAGACGGGAAACAGGAGAAAACATAGAAAGAAACAACGATAGGAAGTGAGAGCATAAGAGAGAGATATAAGGGGGAGAGGTGAAACCAGGTCAGGAAAACGAAAAAAAACG
>NW_020870299.1:469233-471733 GCF_003789085.1 Penaeus vannamei
TCTCTCTCCCTCTCTCGCTACCCACATCCTAAAATTGTTCTATGCAAGCCTCCTCTCTTTTTAATAGTCTGATATTTCGACATGATCTGATCTGACCTCCCATCCCCTGTGCCCCATTTGTCCTTACATTTTCAGCCCTCCTTTCCTCTTCTTCTCTCTCGCACAGTGCTCTCGTTCTTCCTTGTCATCCACCTAGCTGAATTTTAAATCCTAATTTATTTTAAACTGACGTTCTAAATATATATATATATATATATATATATATATATATATATATATATATATATATATATATATATGTTATTTTCATTTTACTTCTGTTTCTATCGGGCAAACCTGCCAGCGCCGGCTTATGTATTTACACATACAGTATTCTATCCTTTCTTTGCAATCGTGAATGAAAATCGTAGCCTTGCTTACTGAGCGTGATATAATTTATTGTACTTCTCCTGCACAAGAAACGTCAAAGTTTACTTCTTCTTCATTTCTCTTCTCCCATTTCTTCTTTTTTTCCTTTATTCTTCTTCTCACTATTCTTTTCCTTCTTCCCTCTACTTCCTTTCCTCCTCTTCTCATCCCTCTTCTGCTGCACCACACTCGCTGGCTTCCCAAAGTCCGACATCACTCTTCCTTTAGCCTAACAACCCCGCTCCTTCTCTTCCCGCGCGCCGCTCCCAAACCACCTCTCTGCGGTGACAGTGTCATTATTTGGGGTGATTTGTGGTGTTGTGGTGACACGCCATCGGTGACCTGTTGTAGCTCACAGGTCTTGGTGTTGTGTGAAGCAAGGTTTTCATACTGAACTTTTATATCGCTCCCTTGTCTTCTTTTGTTATTTTTCCTGTTTTTTTGTTTTTTTCTTCGCTATCATTGTTATATTTTCTGGTGATTTTTTAAATGTAGTGAGACTGAAATTTACTCGATTCATGGCGGTTATTAAAGAAATCTGAAGTTAGCATCTGCCATGATACATTCCACTGTGTCTGAAAGAAATAGCCAAACGTTGAAAAGCTCAAAAGTACGAAGCAAAACAAGCTACAGGGATTCAGAATTCTCTCACTTCCTTCTCTCCTTCCCTCTTCTCCCACCCATCACTCCCCTCCCTCACGCGCCGTTAGTATATGTAGGCCAGCTTGAAAGTGGCCGCTCCTCTCCCTCCCCCCCCCTCCCCACCTCCTCCGGCCCCTCCTCCCAGGTGACCATCCCCCCCCCCCCCCGTCGCGCGTGTTACTGGACAATCAACTTTATATCGTGTGATGGCGGACGCCCGACCAACCTCCCTTCCGGCCCCACCTCTCCCAACCCTCCCTCCTGCTTTTTCTTATCCGCCTTTCTCTCTTCTTTCTTCGCCACTGTGTTTTGCTCCTTCTGTTATTGCGTTCCTCGGCCTACCTTTTAATCATTCTTTTTTGTAATACCGTTTCTATGTCTTACTGTTCTCATTCTTTTCCTAATGTCCTTTACTCTCACAAATCAATTGATGAACTAATATATTTGCTCCTATCAACTTCCCCTAATATTCATCGATATAAAATTAATCCACTATTAATAACGGTATTGAAAAAACAGAGAGTAATTATCCATGAGCAATAATTCAATTATATTTTTTACGGGGGAAAGCGCGGAATCTCGTTATACATATAAAATCTACGGGAGCCACAACCCATGTTTAAATTAGTATTTAAATTACTCGTGACTACTCTCCTCCTCCTCCCTCGCCTCCCTGTCCCGTCCCCATCCATTTGCCTTCTCTCATCAGCTACCCCTGTTTCATCACCATTTGATGCCCCTGCCGCTGTCCAAGCCCCTGGCCCCCCTCATGCCCCTACCACACCTTTTATCACTGCCATCCCTACACTGAAAGGCCGACGTCTGAAAATACAAACGAATGTAGATTTTCATTCAAGTGCAAGTTCCCTCCCATTGCCCACTCCTCCATCTCATCAAGGAAGAAGCAAGGAAGATAAGAAGAACTTGGAGAAAGTTGATGTTTAAAATCACCATCAGTCTCTGATGTGAATTTCCGTCTTGGTTTTTGTGGCTGCTGCTGTTTTTCCTTCCCGTGTTAAAGACCCATTGAGGTTGAAACTTGAAAGAAAAAGTGTATTCAAAGATGTTTTTGATTCGCGTGCAGCGGAAAGTTGGAAAAATGTAAAGAGGATGATGTAACAGAGACAAAGGAAGAAAAAATTGAAAAAAAACAGGCTAAATGTAGGGAAAGGGGGGGGGGGCTTGAAAGGAAAAATAATAAAAAAATAGCAAGGAAGGACGAGAAAAACACATGATATTCAGCATAGGAAATTTTAAAAATGTACGAACAGAAACTACAAAAATGAGGATAAAGAACGAAACCAGAGAAAAGGATTGAATGAAGGAAAGAAAAATAAATAAATAAAGAAAAAGACCCGGCGAAGAGCAAAAGTAAACAAAATAAAAATAAGCAGGACTAAGAAACAGAACTAAATAAACAGGACTAAGAAAAGAAGAACAAAGAATAAGA
>NW_020870299.1:519233-521979 GCF_003789085.1 Penaeus vannamei
TTCCAAGCAAGACTTTGCTGATTTGTCCCTCGAGCCTTGTCGAGGTTGTCGCCTCCCGCCTCTCTCTCTCTCTCTCTCCTCTTCTCTCTCTCTCTCTCTCTCTCTCTCTCTCTCTCTCTCTCTCTCTCTCTCCTCTCCTCTCTCTCCTCTCTCTCTCTCTCTCCCTCTCCCTCTCTCCTCCTCTCCTCTCCCTCCTCCCTCTCCCTCTCCCTCTCCCTCTCCTCTCCCTCCCTCCCTCCCTCCTCTCCTCTCCCTCCCTCCTCCCTCTTCTCTCTCTCTCTCTCTCTCTCTCTCTTCTCTCTCTCTCTCAGATTACACTCAAATTACACATACAAACACACACACACACACACATATACATATATACATATATACATACATATATATAATATATATATATATATATATATATATATATATATATATATATATATACATATATATAATATATATATACATATATATATAATATATATATATACATATATTATATAATATACCATATATATATAATATATTATCTTATTTATTATCTATTAAATCCATATATATGCTTATGACAAAAAATATCAAAATACAAAGTAAACGCTATCAATAAATCAATCTCAAGAAAACAAATAAATAAATAAAAAGAAGAGGGATGGAGGAAGGGAATGGACAGGCGGTGGGAAGAACGGATAAGGATAAGGATAAGGAATAGGATAAGGATAAGGAAAGGAGAAGGAAGGAGAAGGAGAAGGAGAAGAGAGTAAGAGAGAAGAGAGAGAGAGAGAGAGAGAGAGAGAGAGAGAGAGAGAGAGAGAGAGAGAGAGAAGAGAGAGAGAGAGAGAGAGAAGAGAGAGAAGAGAAGAGTAAAGAGAAATTCTAATCATTAGGTTCCAGCTGCAACCAGAACACCAAGGGATGTAAACTTAATAGATAGGTTTCCCATGCGCAATAGATGGGAATCGATTCACATAAAAGGAATTTGATTACTGCAATTAACGATGAAAAAACACATTAGAAAATGCACTCTTCAGGGTACAATGAAGCATTAAAGAAAATGAAGCAATCACAAATACATAAATACATACACACAGACACACACATACACATACACACATACATACTCAAATACATGCATATTACTAAAACACAAGGCACATACGTACACGAAATTATTTTTTAAGTAATCTAACTGAGCATCACTAAATAACAAAAAAAAAGAAAAAAAATGTTACAGACCATTAACTTTTAATCTTTTCATTCTTACTACGTGAATAAATTGGAACTTTAAAAAAGGGTTCGCGTTGTATGCTTAAAAGCGCAATATTCATTTCATGAACGGTTAAAAGCGAATTATGATAGCAATAGTATGATGATGGCCTGTAAAAGAAAACACGCGTTCTAAAATCAACATGAATCTTGTAAATACTTAAAAAAATTGTTAAGCGTGTTTGATTGTATTTGATGACTGTGTGTATGTATGTGTATGTGTTTATGTATGTGTGTATATGTATGTATGTATATGTGTGTGTGTGTGTGTGTGTGTGTGTGTGTGTGTGTGTGTGTGTGTGTGTGTGTGTGGTGTGTGTGTGAGTGTGTGTGTGTGTGTGCAGTGTGTGTGTCGTGTGTGTGCAGGTGCGTGTACGTGGGCCATTGCTCAGAGGTATAAACTTAGAAAATAAGACCATGAGAGAGTATAAGAGCAGATATGTTATTGCTTGCGTTCTTCCTACTGACCAGTTCCGGTAGTTGTGTGTATTTTATGTTCCAATATTGCTACCTTTCTTTTACCGGCCATCTCGTGTAAATTTGCTTTTATTTACACTTATAACTCTTCTGTTAGCTCTAACTTCCTCCAGTCCAAAATCAATAAAGCTTTTAAACAGCGTTGTAATTTCCTTCTCGTTTTCTATGATAAGACTAGAGAGAAAACGGGAAATGTGCCAGTAGCGCAAGCACCAAGAGAACAATAATTTTCAATAATCTCTTTGAACCCTCCATTTCCTGTCCAAGTTAGACTCTTTGGTTCTGCTGCGTTCAGGATTATGTGTCACGGCAAATGTTGGTTTATCGTGTATCATGTGTTTATATCCTTTGTAGCGGTTTGTTTGTTTTCTCCCTTGAAAATTGGTTTCTTCAAGACTGTGTTTCTCAATCTCTCGATTTACGAATTTATTAATTCATTCATCCATTCATTTATCATTATTACGATTACTATTATTACCATTATCCTCCTCCTCTTTCTCATTATTATGATCACGATCATCCTTCTCATCGTTTTTATTATTACTATCATTACTATAATAATTATCATTGTAAAGATTAATTTTATGGCCTACATGGTATTGTGAAGAATATATTACTCAATGAATTACAATGGATTCTAATTACTGCCTCATCCCTTTCTTAGGTTTGCACTGCACGAAATCTTGAAGGTGCGGGGACCTTAATATTAATTTAAACTCAAAATAAACCTAAACACCCTCCTTCCCTCCCCATACCCCCCCCCCCGTTTAAAGTCACTTTTAGAGTTACGACCCACATCACAACAAAAGCATCAGGCATCTTCACTATCTGAGGCATCTTGTCTATAGCTTTGACACAGTGAGGTGAAATGGATGCCGTGACTGAGATGGTTTATCTATATATTAGAAAACTTTTTTATTTTCTTAAATCTGCGACGGAAATGGTATGGGAGAATGAAAGACGAATATTGTAATCATTATCAATAGTAATGCCACGATATTTTACTCATTATTAA
>NW_020870299.1:523692-526192 GCF_003789085.1 Penaeus vannamei
AGAGAGAGTTAGACGAGAGACAGAGAGATAGGATAGATAGATAAATAGAGAGAGAGGAGGGAGAGTCCAAGAGTCGAAAACTCACCACTGAAACCGAAGGCCAGATTCCCCCCCCCCCCTTCGGCAATACACCCGGAGCCGAGGGATCATGCTCTCGGACCCAGACGCCCAGCGGAGAAGTTGGGAATACCCTTCGGAGATGCTACTCAGGAGGCGGACTACTTAACTGAACGATTCAGCCTACATTAGTGCATCGGTCCGAAATTGAGGCTTCGCTGAGGAGGTTCGTAGCGCGAAATTGAGGCTTCGCTGAGGAGGTTCGTAGCGAGAATGTCCGAAATTGAGGCTTCGCTGAGGAGTTCGTAGCCGAGAATGTCCGAAATTGAGGCTTGCGCTGAGGACGTTCGTAGCGAGAATGTCCGAAATTGAGGCTTCGCTGAGGAGGTTCGTAGCGAGAATGTCCGAATTGAGGCTTCGCTGAGGAGGTTCGTAGCGAGAATGTCCGAAATGAGGCTTCGCTGAGGAGGTTCGTAGCGAGAATGACACCCCGAGTACGTCAACGTGGGCGTGGGCGTGGGCGTGCTGGAAGGCCTTCGCATCGAGATGAAGCGCGACGGGAGCCGGACGGTGTGGGAGAGGGTCTGAGGAGGTAGTCGCTCCTCCCAGCTTCGAGGACGAGGAACGGTTTCCAAACACTCGAGAGCGTCTGTCGTCCTTGAGGAAACGTGAAGCAGAGACGATTTTGAAGCGTTGACGATTTTGTAAACTTCTGTAAAAGTTTTATGTAAAACTTCATGTGGATATTCTTTGTCTTATGCTTTATGTTGCTGTGATTGTGTAATGTTTATGTATGTTTATTTGATTTAAATGATGTTTATGCTTTTGTGACGTCCGTTCATGATATGTTTCATAACAATAAAGTGTATGTAGACATGACCTTTTACTGATCTGGATTATATAAACATACGTACATGCACACATACATACAAAAATACCATGCATATATACATACGTACATAATTACATACAGCACACACACACACACACACACACACTATCTCTCTCTCTCTCTCACACACACACACACACACATATTATATATATATATATATATATATATATATATTATATATATATATATATATATATATATATATATATATATATATATATATATATATATACATATATATATATATATATATATATATATATATATATATATTATATATATATATATATATATATATGTGTTATGTGTGTGTGTGTGTGTGTACATGTGTGAGTGTATGCTGCCATTCTTGTTCGTCATTTGACCGGCAGTTGCATGTCCTTTCAGACAGTACGAGCAAGCTCTGATGTCCTCCAGCAACAGGAAAAACCAGGTCAGGTTTCTGCAAGACAGCTTACCCGAGCAGGTCAGCCCCCCTTCCGTTGGCCACTGCGTTTCCAGTCCTCGATCGGACATTCCGTTTTCGATTCGTTGCGTTAAATTCGATTCTTCGTTTCTTAAAGTTCGTGAGGCTCTTCAACTGCCCAGAGAGGTCACTCCAGCTCAATTTGTTGATCTTTTTGGCCGTTGCAGCGCGTAAATCTCCCCTCCAAAGCGAGCGCCATCGAAGATCCGTCCGCAATAAACTTGATAATCTCTGCTCGCTCGGTGTGAATTTTCGCTCGCTGACTCGGTCGCGAAAATTTGTCGTTTTATTCCCTATTACGAATGTGTACGAAGCAAACCGAACTTTTAGGTTTGGTTTGTGGTTTGCTACCAAATCCAGCGCTCATCCCAATTTAGATTATTTTAGGGATAGTTTCATTGCGAAGTAAGTAAATCCTCGATTAGAGACCTCAGCTACCTTAAAAGTATCATAATTAATCCGATTCTTGATTTATAAGACGATTTCAAAAGTTTCCTCCATGATTTTTTGGCCGCCAGATCACTTAAACACAATTCGGACATTTTAATTACCAAAGCCGACAAAGGCAATTACGTTGATCTCCTTAATAGATCTGATTATATACGCTAAGCTCATTCCCTCTTGCGCGGCGACTCAACGCTTCAGAATGCGATCCAACCCTTTCTCCGCGGTAATTGGATCCATTTCGTGAAAACCTCAGGCGTATAGCTGCCAGATGCCCTATTATTATTATTATTTTTTATGGCTATAGAGCGAAAAATTCCTCTGTTCCGTATTCGTATGCCCTTCAAAAATAATAATAAAAAATAGATAAACAAAAAATAAATAAATAACAAAAATAAATAATAAATGAATAACAAAAATAATAAATACTAACTAACTAACTATATATATATATATATATATTATATATATATATATATATATATATATATATATATATAATATATATATATATATATATATATATATATAATAATAATAATAATAATAAAAAAAATAAAACAAGGGGTTCCTTTTAGGCCTATTATTTCGTCTTGTGACTCAAGAATAGCCGCCCTTTAAATTCTTGGCTAGCGAGC
>NW_020870299.1:533692-538262 GCF_003789085.1 Penaeus vannamei
ACCCTCCCATCCCCCCCAACCCCCGAAGAAAGCTATCACCATCCAAGGTTCTCACACCCGCCGCTCGCTCCCACCACCCCCACCCTCCACCCTCCCACCCCCCTTAGGGAATTCCCCTTACGCCCGCCAATGATATTGTGACGGAAAAAGTTGCGTAATTTTTCCTTAGGCCAAAAGACGCCTTTCTTATCTCACCCGAGCGGTAGGCGGTTCGGGATGGGGCCTGCGTTTTGTTTGTTTGTTGGTTAGTTGGTTGTGTTGTTTTTTTGTTTGTTTGTTAGTTGGTTGTTTTTTTTTTGTTTGTTGGTTAGTTGGTTGTGTTGTTTGTTTGTTTGTTTTTGTGTTGTTTTTTTGTTTGTTGGTTGGTTGTGTTGTTTTTTTGTTAGTTGGTTGGTTAGTTGGTTGTGTTTGTTTTTTAGTTTGTTTGTTTGTTTGTTTGTTTGTTGGTTGTGTTGTTGTTTTTTTGTTTGTTTGTTGGTTAGTTGGTTGTGTTGTTTTTTTTGTTTTGTTTGTTTGTTAGTTGGTTGTGTTTTTTTTGTTTGTTTTTTTTGGTTAGTTGGTTGTGTTGTTTTTTTGTTAGTTTCTTTGTTTGTTAGTTGGTGTGTTGTTTTTTGTTTCTTTGTTGGTTAGTTGTGTTGTTTGTTTTGTTTGTTTTGTTGGTTGTGTTGTTTTTTGTTTGTTTTGTTTGTTGGTTAGTTGGTTGTGTTTTTTTTGTTTGTTTGTTGGTTGGTTGTGTTTTTTGTTTGTTTCTTTCTTGGTTAGTTGGTTGTGTTATTTTTGTTTGTTTTGTTTGTTTGTTGGTTGGTTGTGTTGTTTGTTTGTTTCTTTCTTGGTTAGTTGGTTGTGTTATTTTTGTTTGTTTGTTTGTTTGTTGGTTGGTTGTGTTGTTTGTTTGTTTGTTTCTTGGTTAGTTGGTTGTGTTTTTGTTTGTTTGTTGGTTAGTTGGTTGTGTTTTTTGTTTTGTTTATCAGTTGGTTGTGTTGTTTTTTTTGTTTGTTGGTTTGGTTGGTTGGTTGATTATTCGTCCATTTGTCTGTTTAATTCATTTGTTTGTTTATTCGCTTCTTGTATATTTTTTATTTGTTTGTTTATTTTTGTTGCTGTTTGTTTCTCTTTCTTTTTTCGTTAGTTTGTTCATTTTGTTTATTATTTGTTTATTATTTTTTGCCTGATTGTTTCTTCTTTTATTGTTTGTTTGATTACTGTTTGTTGGTTTCTTTGTTTACATACACACACACACACACACATACATACACACACACACACACACACACACATATATATATATATATATATATATATATATATATATATATATATATATATATATATATATATATATATATATATATATATATATATAATATATATATATATATATATATATATATATATATATATATATATATATATATATATATATATATATATATATATATATATATATATATATATATATATATATATATATATATATATATATATACGCACACACACACACACATACACACACACAACACATATATATATATATATATATATATATATATATAATATATATATATATATATATATATATATATATATATATATATATATATATATATATATATATATATATATATATATATATATATATATATATATATATGTGTGTGTGTGTGTGTGTGTGTGTGTGTGTGTGTGTGTGTGTGTGTGTGTGTGTGTGTGTATGTATATAAATAGATAGATAGATATATTGACAGATATAGATACAGACACATACATACACAGAGAGATGAAAGCAAGTGATATACGTTCGTGTGTACAACGAAGCGCTTACACACACGTAAATCGACTATGGACCTTCCCACAACACCAATGACAAACAACTTTTGAAAATCGTTCGAAAAACTCCGACTCAAAAAGAAAGATGAATACCCGCTCCATATTTATAGCTCATGTAAAAAAAACAAAAAAACTATATTTTCCATCCGGGAATTTATTGAAGTCGGGGCCTCCTCAGATAGATGGCCATTGGTGTTTATAAATGAGGAAAAATTGTATCCAGCCTAAGCCGTTATTTAGGGTTCTCGGGGGCTGCGCTATCGAACGGTGGCGAATTATTTCTTTCCTGGAGCCAATGGGCGTGGAAGGTGTTTACGTTGTGGTGGGAAGACAGGTGTCAGAGGCGTGAGTTTCTTTAGTTACCGGTGAGGTGTGCTTGAAGACAGATTGGGCTAACAAGGGCCAGTATTTTCTGTGCTTGAAGACAGATTGGGCTAACAAGGGCCAGTATTTTCTGTGCTTGAAGACAGACTGGGGCCACTGTGCTTGTACTATTTTCTGTGCTTGAAGACAGACTGGGGCCAGTATTTTCTGTGCTTGAAGACAGACTGACAAAGGCCAGTATTTTCTGTGCTTGAAGACAGACTGAACAAAGGCCAGTATTTTCTGTGCTTGAAGACAGACTGAACAAACAAAGGCCAGTATTTTCTGTGCTTGAAGACAGATTTGACTAAAGAAGGCTAGTATTTTCTGTGCTTGAAGACAGACTGAACAAAGGCAGTATTTTCTGTGCTTTAAGACAGACTGAACAAAGGCCAGTATTTTCTGTGCTTGAAGACAGACTGAACAAAGGCCAGTATTTTCTGTGCTTTAAGACAGACTGGACTAACAAAGGCCAGTATTTTCTGTGCTTGAAGACAGACTGACAAACAGGCCAGTATTTTCTGTGCTTGAAGACAGACTGGACAAACAAGGGCCAGTATTTTCTGTGCTTGAAGACAGACTGACTAACGAAGGCAGTATTTTCTGTGCTTGAAGACAGACTGACAAACAAAGGCCAGTATTTTCTGTGCTTGAAGACAGACTGGACAAAGGGCCAGTATTTTCTGTGCTTGAAGAACAGACTGGACTAACAAAGGCCAGTATTTTCTGTGCTTGAAGACAGACTGGACTAACAAAGGCCAGTATTTTCTGTGCTTGAAGACAGACTGGACTAACAGGGCCAGTATTTTCTGTGCTTGAAGACAGACTGGACTTATTTTTCTGTGCTTTAAGACAGACTGAACAAAGGCCAGTATTTTCTGTGCTTGAAGACAAGACTGGACTACAAACCCAGTATTTTCTGTGCTTGAAGACAGACTGAACAAACAAAGGCCAGTATTTTCTGTGCTTGAAGACAGACTGAACAAAGGCCAGTATTTTCTGTGCTTGAAGACAGACTGAACAAAGGCCAGTATTTCTGTGCTTGAAGACAAGACAACAAAGGGCCAGTATTTTCTGTGCTTGAAGACAGAACTGAACAAACAAAGCTGTTGCTTGAAGACAGACTGGACTAACAAAAGTATTTTCTGTGCTTTAAGACAGACTGGACTAAAAGGCTATTTTTGTGCTTGAAGACAGACTGAACAAAGGCCAGTATTTTCTGTGCTTGAAGATGAATAAAAAGGCCAGTATTTCCGAGGCCACTCCATTGCCTTTGCAACTGCTCCGAACTGCAAGAAAAATTCCTCCAGATTCCCGTTCTCGAATCGTGTTTTTTTCTGCTCTCTTTTCCCACGTCAAAACGACAACTACTCCCAGCGTTATCCTCCCCTATAAAAGGTATCTTGAGGATGAAAATGAAGTGTTTTATAATGAAAGGTACCTAGGATTTCAAGCCACAGTGTTGACAATACTACCGCGACGAAGCCTGAAGACGAGGTCGCGAAGGAGCGTAGACAGAGGCACCCAAGAAAGTGGCTGACTTTATCCTTCCTCTCTAAAAGCTCTAAGTGAAACCTCCTCTCGCTCTCTCGATCCTTCATCCTTTCCATCTCTAAGTCTCTCTCTTTAGCTCTACTTCCTCCAACTCCATTTATATCATTTTAAGAGATTCCCGTGTTATCATTAGCGTCACATAAAATGCTGACTCATCTAAGTGATCATCTTTTATTAATCGTTTAATCATGTGATAAGTGTATCAATTATATTATATTGTTTGATTATATTATGATTATATTAATCATATCATATTGCTTGTTGTTATTACTGTTCACTATTATTGTTATTTTGTTTGTCTTTGTTTCTGTTACTGTTTTTGTTGTTATGTTAAAGAGTCACTGATTTGTAGGAAATCTTTTTTTTTTTTTAATTCAGTCGCTACTTTTCAATTAACTTCATTATGATTATTCTCCTCGCATTCATTATTGTTATACATTGTTTATCGCTGCCATTATTCACTGCTGTAAAAGCCGTTAGTGATCTGTGGGAAACATATATCATGTGATCATTAATTGATTTGTTATCGTTGTTATTAACGTTATTTTGGTGTGTAGGGGTATTAATACGATGTGCGATACATAGATTGAAATTCTTGGTCATTATCATTATTACTATTATCATTATCATCATTTTTTAAATTACCATTATTATCATCATTATCATTGTTATTATTATTATTATTATTATCATTATTTATTGTTATTATTATTGTTATCATTATCTTTATTATTGTTGTTTATATTATCATCATTATCATCATAATTATCATTATGATGATTATCATCAATATTATTATTGCTCATCATTATATTCATCTAGAATT
>NW_020870299.1:562763-575629 GCF_003789085.1 Penaeus vannamei
TTATCGTTTTATTCCTGGGATTATCTATGTGATAAGGGGAGTGATTTGTTTGTTTTAGCTGATGGAATGATGATGCAACAGGATTTTAAAACCATTTAATTATTTATCTATTATTTATTTATTTATTTATTCATGTATTTATCTATCTATTTATCTATTATTTATTTGTTTATTTTATTATTATTATTATATTATTATTATTATATTATTATTATTCATCATTATTATTATTATTATTATTATTAACTATTATTATTATTATCATTATTATTATTACTATTATTATTATTATTATATTATTATTACTATATTACTATTTATCATTATTATCATTATCATTATTACTATTATTATTATTATTATTATTATTATCATTATTATTATTATCATTATTATTATTATTATTATTATTATCATCATTATTGTTATTATTATTATTATTATCCTTATCATTATTATTAATTTATTCATTTATTATTATTATTATCATTTTGAATTTAGGTGTCTTTATTTATTGTTTTTGTTTCTTATTCATTGAGTATTTTTTATTATTATTTCCTTTGTTTTTTTCTTTCTTTCTTTCTTCTCTTTTCTCCATGCGTTCTTTCCGTCACTTTATCGTTCCTTCCTCTCTATTCCTCTCCTTCCATTCCCGCTATCCTTCCCATCTCTCTCTCTCTCTCTCTTTCACCTTTCACTTTTTCCTTCTATCTATCGGCCTCTCCTTCTATCTCAACTCCACCTTCTCCTTCTTTCTATACCCCTCCTTTTTCATCTCCTTTCTATCCCCCTACTTCATCATCTTCTTTCTATGCCCCTACTTTATCTTTTCCTTTTTCCATCCCCCTACTTTATTTCTATGCCCCTACTTTATCTTTTCCTTCTGTCTTTCCCTTTACCAATCCTTTCTCTCTGTCCATTTATCAATCTCCCCTTTCTCCCCTTCCTTCTATCCATCTCCTTCCATTATTGTTACTTTCTCTCTACCCTTCCTTTATCATTCCCATATATCTATCCCCGCCTTCTATCTGTCTCCTATCTATCCCCGTCCCTTATCACTGTCTTCTATCTATCCCCGTCCTTTATCACTGTCTTCTATCTATCCCCGTCCTTTATCACTGTCTTCTATCTATCCCCGTCCTTTATCACTGTCTTCTATCTATCCCCGTCGCTTTAATTACTGTCTCCATCTATTCCCGTCCTTTATCACTGTCTTCTATCTATCCCCGTCCTTTATCACTGTCTTCTATCTATCTCCCCCTCTTCACCCCTGAGGTCCTTGCTAGCAATACCTGTCACCGGAAATTAAACTTGACATTAAACTTAAATGTAAATGAGATATTTTCTTTAATGTTATATTTTGTTTGTTTTTTCTTTTCTTCATTTTTTTTCTTCCTTCTTTCAATTTTTCTTTCTTTCTTTCGTTTTCTTTATCTATCTTCTTTCTTTATCTGTTTTTTTTTATTCTTTCTTTCTCTCTCTCTCTCTCTCTCTCTCTCTCTCTCTCTCTCTCTCTCTCTCTCTCTCTCTCTCTCTCTCTCTCTCTCTCTCTCTCTCTCTCTCCTCTGCTCTCTCTCTCTCTCTCTCTCTCCTCTCTCTCTCTCGTTCTCTCTCTCTCTCATTATCTCATTCTCATTCTCTCTTTTCTTTATTCTCTTTCTTTTTCTCTCTCTTCTTTCTCTTCTCCTAACGTAAATCTTCACCCACAACATCCTCCCGAATGAAGACGCAAGGGCGAAAATCCCATTGTGTTGGAATAGGAAAATCGACCTTAGTTATCGCCAGACTTCCCGGATGAAGAACTCCAGTGACTTACGAGAGGAAATGACTCGGGATTCGTCTTGTATTTTCTTAAGGAAGGGTTAAGGGGGTGAGGGGAGAGGGGGGGAAGAGGGGTGATGGCGATGGGGGGGCGAGGGGGTGAGAGGTGGTTAAGGGGTGGGAGGGGGGGGGAGAGGGAGTGCGGGCTTGACGGTGAGGGGGAGAGAGAGGGGGGAAAGGGGAGCGAGGGGGATGAGGAGAGTAAGGGGTGAGGGGAAAGAGGGGGGTGAAGGGTAGAGGGGGAGGAGAGGGGGTGATGGGATGGGGGGTTTGAGGGGTGAGGATAGAGGGGGGGAAAGGGGGGCGAGGGGGATGAGGAGAAGTAAGGGTGAGGGGAAAGGGGGGGTGAGGGGAGCAGGGAAGAGGGGGTGATGGGATGGGGGTAAGGAGGGTAAGGAGTGAGGGTTAGGGGGGGTAAGGAGTGAGGGGTGGGGGTGACGGGGGAGGAGGTGATGGGGAGGAGGGGGGTAATAGGGGGTAATGGATGAGGGGGCGAGGGGAGGAGGGGGCGAGGGGATGATGGGGTGAGGGGGGATGAGGAGTGAGCGGGGAGAGAGGGGCGAGGGGGGTGAGGGGGTGAGGGGGGAAAGAAGGGGAGAGGAGGGGGGAGGGGGGGTAAGGGGTGAGGCTAGGGGCGAGAGGGTGAGGGGAAAGAAGGGGTGAGGAAAGAGGGAGATGAGAGGGTGAGGGGGGAAGAGGGGGTGAGAGGTAAGGGGTAAGGGTGGGTGCGAGGGGGGTGGAGGATGAGGGAGGGTAAGGAATTAAGGGAGGGGAAGGGAGTAAGTGTGGTAAGAGAAGAAGGAGTAGGTGGGGGGGTAAGTAAGAATAAGGGGAAGTAAGGGAGTTAAGGGGTAAGTGTGGTAAAGAGGGCAGAGAGCAGAGGAGAGGGAAAGGGAGGGTTAGGTAGGGGAAGAGCAGAAAGGAGGGGAGAAAAGGGGGGAGAGGAGGGAAGGGGGAAACAGAGAGGAGAAGAGGGAAGGAGGGGAACCGAGAGGAGGGGATAGTATAAGGGGAGAGGGAGAGCAGAGAGAGAGGGAGAGAGGGTAAGGAAAATGGGGGAAGAACATAGGGGAGATAGAGCGGAGCAGGGAGGAGGGCGGAGAGCAGAGGAGAGAGAGGGGAGAGAGTAGAGGGAGGGGGAGAGGGAAAGGAGGGAGGAGAGAAGGAAAAATGGGAAATGCAGAAAAAGGAGGGAGGGAGGGGGGGCAGCAGAAAGAAGGAGAGAGATGGGGAGAGCAGATAGAGAGAGAGGAAGAGAGGGGTTAAGAGCAGAGAGAAGGGGAGAGGAGGAGACAAACATCGCCTTAAGCAGAAGCAGGAAGGAAAGACAAGATAACTTGAGAAGGAAACTTATGTAAGAGAGATTGGAGGATATGTTAACCTGGGATCCTTCTTGTTAACAAAGGAAGAAAGGGATAGGGAAGAGATGGGGGGAGGGAGGGAAGGAGGGGAGGGAGAGGGAACAGGGGGGAAGAGGGGGAGAGACGCGGAACAGGGGGAGGGAGGAAGGAGCAAAGGGAAGAGGGAGGGAGGGAGGGAGGATGCGAGGGGAGTAATGCGAGGAAAGAGACAGAGAGAGAGAGAGAGAGAGAGGAGAGAGAGAGAGAGGAGAGAAGAGAGAGAGAGGAGAGAGAGGAGAGGAGAGGCGAGAGGAGAGAGAGAAGAGAGACAGAGAGAGAGAGAGAGAGAGAGAGAGAGAGAGAGAGAGAGAGACAGAGAGGACAGAGAAGGACAGAGAGAGAGAGAGAGACAGAGACAGAGGAGAGGACAGGGACAGAGAGAGAGAGAGAGAGAGAGGAGAGAGCAGAAAGAGAGAGAGAGAGAGAGAGAGAGACGAGAGAGAGGAGACGAGAAAGAGAGAGAGACAGAGACAGAGACACAAGACAGACAGAGATGAGAGAGAGAACAGAGGACAGAGACAGAGACAGTAGACAGAGACAGAGAGAAGAGAGCGAGAGAGAGAGACAGAGGAACAGAGACAGAGACAGAGACAGAGACAGAGACAGAAGAGAGGACAGAGAGAGCAGAGAGAGAGAGACGAAAAGAGAGAGGGAGAGAGAGGAGATTGAGGGCAGAAGAGTGGTAGACCCAAGAGCAACCCAACCCCCACGTATTTACACAGCAAACCCAATGACGTATACCGTGAAATCAAATAAAAAAAAGATGTTTCAAAGATTCCGACCATCCGAAGAATTTGGTTTATTCTTCTCTTTCTCTCTCTCTTTCTCTTTCTTTCCTTCTTTCTGTCTGTCTGTCTGTCTGTCTGTCTGTCTGTCTCTCTCTCTGTCTGTCTCTCTCTCTTCTTCTCTTGTCTCTGTTCTCTCTCTCCTCTCTCCTGCTCTCTCCTCTCTCTCTCTCTCTCTCTCTCTCTCTCTCTCTCTCTCTTCTCTCTCTCTCTCTCTCTCTCTCTCTCTCTCTTCTTCTTTCTCTCTCTCTCTCTTCTCGTCTTCTCTTCTTCAATCTCTCTATCTGTCTCTCTCTCTCTGCTCTCTCTCTCTCTCTCTCTCTCTTCTCTCTCTCTCTCTCTCTCTCTCTCTCTCTCTCTCTCTCTCTCTCTCTCTCTTTCTCCCTCTCTCTCTCCTACACACTCACCAAACCACGCCACAGGACAATCCAATCGCCCTCGAACTGTTACGTCCAGACGGAGCAAGGACAGCAAACACAAGCAAAAAATAGGGTTGCGTGCGAGGTTAATGTCCCGTACATGGCCACAATAGCCTGTAAACTGCAGGGCCGAACCAGGAATGTGAATGCATTGCACAAATACAGCTGCGGCGCCACAACAACAGCTGTAGCAACAACGACAAGGACGACGACGGCAACAACGACGACAACGACAATAATAACTACGAGAACTACAATAATAAAACAACAGCAGCAACAATAATAACGACAACAACAACTACAACTACAGCAGCAACGACAACAACAACAATAACTACAAGAACTACAACAACAAAACAATAATAAACAGCAACAACAATAACGACAAACTACAACTACGCAGCGACAACAACGACAACAACAATAACAACAATAACAACACCAACACCAACAACAACAACAAGCAACAACAAAAGCCACAACTACACAACTACAAAACAGAATGACAGTAACGAAATCGGGCACCAGATTGATCCTGCATGTTTTCTTTCAAGATGAACAGAACAGAAAATATACATTCAACAGACATAAACAACAATGAACAAAACAATAAGAAAACATTGCTCCCCCTCACCACCCCGCCCCCCCCCAAAAAAAAAAATAAAAAAAATAGAGGGAGAGAATATTGCATCACCGGATAATAGATTTAAAAAAATATATATCACTATTACTTTCACTCTTTCAAAACAGATCCGCTGCCACCTTACTTATCAAACAATATCCTCATATAGTTATAAGTTATCAAATTATAGTGACACTATCACACAGACAGACACTATATATCATGATTAGTTACAGTGACACTATCATACATATGTAATAAAACAGTGACACTCATTACACAGTCAGACACTATATGACACGACCAATTATAGTGACGCTATCACACAAATAATCACTTATAATGACACTTATCACACAGGCAGACGCTATATGACAACCATTATAGTAACACCCATAACACACACATAATTACTTACATGACACTCATCACACAGCAGACACTATATGACAAGACCAATTATAGTGACGCCTATCACACACATAATTACTTACAGCGACACACCACACAGGCAGACACCATAGGCCTTGACCAGCAACAGTGCCACTATCGCACAGACAGACACCATAGGATATGATCAATTGCATAACACACACCCCCCACAGACAGAGACCACAAGACATGGATAATTGCCCTACAACAGTGACTGACAGTAGACCTCATGACTCAAGACTCATGACTACTACACTCATGACACGAGTGACTCACCGACATAGTAGGCATCACGTGACCGCTGAGTAAATGGGTAATTATAGAGGAACAGAGCAAGGAGATGAGGGAGAAACGAGAGGACAATAAAAGCGTAAGAAGGAGAGGGAAGGAATGGATAGAAGAACTATCAATTAGAATTACATTGGTTTAGCTTCTTCTTCTTTCTTCTTCTTCTTCTTTTCTTCTTCTTCTTCTTCTTTTCTCTCTTCTTCTTTTCTTCTTCTTTCTTCTTTTTCTTTTCTTCTTCTTTTTTCTTCTTCTTCTTCTTCTTCTTCTCTCTTCTTCTTCTTCTTCTTCTTCTTCTTCTTCTTCTTCTTCTTTTCTCTCTTTCTTCTTCTTCTTCTTTTTCTTTTCTTCTTCTTCTTCTCCTTTCTTCTTCTACCTCTTATATATCATCATTATTTATTATGATTATTATATTTTCTTATTCTTCTTCTTCTTTGAGGAGGGGGAAGGGGTTGCATGAAAGAGTGTGGAAGCGAGGATTCTAATTTTATCTTCTCTTTCTTCTCCTCCTCCTCCAGCTCTTCTTCCATTCACTTCTCCTCCTTCTTTATCTTCCTCCTCTTCCACCTCCTTCACGTACACTATTTTATTGTGTACGTGAGAGAGAGAGAGAGAGAGAGACAGAGAGAGAGATGAGAGAGAGAGAGAGAGAGAGAGGAGAGAGATGACCGACGCACAGACGAGCAAGTAACACCGAGTGTTCGAGAGNCCCTCTTCCCCTCTCTCTCTTCCCTCTCCCTCTCCCTCTCTCCTTCCCTCTCCCTCTCCCCTCTCTCTCCTTCCCTCTCCTCTCCCCCTTCCTCTCCTCTCCCCTCCCCCCTCTCTCTCCTTCCCTCTCTCCCCTCCCCCTCTCTCTCCTTCCCTCTCCTCTCCCCCTCTCTCTCCTTCCCTCCCCTCTCCCCTCTCTCTCCTTTCCCTCTCCCTCTCCCCCTCTCTCCTTCCTCTCCCTCTCCCCTCTCTCTCCTTCCCTCTCCCTCTCCCCTCTCTCTCCTTTCCCTCTCCCTCTCCCTCTCTCTCTCTTCCCTTTCTCCTCTCCCCCTCTCTCTTCTTCACCTCTCCCTCTCCCCTCTCTCTCTTTCCCTCTCCCTCTCCCCCTCCTCTCTTCCCTCTCCCCTCTCTCTCCTTCCCTCTCCCTCTCTCCCTCTCCCCCTCTCTCCTTCCCTCTCCCTCTCCCCCTCTCTCTTCTTCCCTCGTCCCTCCCTCCTCTCCTCTCTCCTCCCCCCTCCCCTCCCTCCCCTCCCTCCCTCCGCTCCTCTCCTCCTCTCTCCTCCTCTCCTCCTCTCCTCCTCTCTCCCCCTCCCTCCCTTCCCTCCTCTTCTCTCCTCTCCTCTCTCCCTCCTCTCCTCCTCTCCCTCCTCTCCTCTCCTCTCCTCTCCTCTCCTCTCCCTCCTCTCCTCTCCTCTCCTCTCCTCTCCTCTCCTCTCCTCTCCTCTCCCCTCTCTCTCTCATTCACCATTTTCTCATCCGTTCGCCCTCTCGCACTCTTTATCGATTTATCTGGAATTCGCGTCTCATATCATGTATTATTTTTGTGCATCAGCTTCCGAAAGTGCTTGCAAGGGGGGGGGTGAGGGGCATCCTTCTTGCAACATTGATGAATATTGAAGGAGGCAAATGAATTATGAAGATGCAGATGCTAGGAGGACCTCACCGTGGGCAGATATTGCACGGGAAAGTGCATAGGGGCGTCCTAGAATTTTATTTTTAAAGCTGTGAGGATGAGGGGGCGGGGGGGGGGTGATGAGGATGACTGTTGTTTAATTTAGGCCTTTTTTTTTTTTTTTTTTTTTTTTTTTTTTTTTTTGAGGGTCTTTTGTTTTCATATTTCGTATGATTTTTTATTTATATGTATACTGGTGTGGTATTTGTTGCGATGTAGGAAGTGATTTCCGAAATATATCTTTTGTTTGGTTAGAAAAAAAAAATATGCATTACAATGTGTCTTGTTTTTTTCTTCTTCTTCTTTTTCTATTATTCCATGTGACTTTGCGTATCTACGGTCCCTGAAACATGGTTAAATAGGCGATTATGTTTCGTCTCACCGTTGGAAATGGAGTTAGAAAAAAAGTTGCTATTTTTTTTCTTGTTTTATTTATCTTTTATTCCTAGTATTTTGTTTCTTCTTTATTTTTTATTTTTTTTATGTTAACCCTTTTCTATTTTTTCGACTTTTTCGCGTTGGGGAAGCACTGCAGGTCACAACTTCCCAGCCAGTAGACACAGGGGGCCGCCCGCCTCCTCAGGGACGACGGACCTAAGGAATAATTGACGTGGAGGGGAGACAACGCAGCCCCCCCCCCCTCCCCTAGCGTTCCCCTCGGTCGGCGCGAAGCGCGTGCGAGGGGGAACGAGAGGAAAGAGGAGAGGGGGAGGAGGAAGAGGGGTAGAAGGGGGAGGGTTATGATCTCAAGTCGTCCAGTTTGTGTTTCCTTTTGTGCCGCGTCGGACGGGGTTCGCGGAGTCGTCGGGGAGCTGAACCCGTCCTCACTCGACGTCGGGTGGGGGAGGAAGACTTGTCCGCGCTGTGTGATGTTTTTGGGGGGTATATTCTCCCCTTAGGAACTTCATGGTGAAAAGGATTTATAAGGAAAAGGGGGAAAAAGAGTTTGTGGATGGATTAATGGATTAATGAGATGCTGAGATCAGTGCTTTGGATAGATGCTGTCTATGGTAATTTGAACGTGGATTTGGAAAACGAAATGTGTTTATTGTTGTTATCCCTGATTCGTATTTCTTATATTTTGTATAATTATGTTTTGTATCATACGGTAGCTACGGAGGAATTTATTTAATTTATATCATTCGTAATATTGGTGTCGGTTGAGTGTTTCCATCCCGCTAATGACTGTATCCTGTTCCAGTTAGCGAATAGAATGTGTGTTTTATTAAGGTCCTAACCGGGTCGAGACGGAAATACTTCCAGCGGCTCGAGTTTCATGACCTAAGTTCTGTCTTGCGGTTTAAGTAAGATTAGGCCTGGGTCTACACTCCAGCGTGTAAAATGAAAAGGAAAATCACTGTGTATTTCACCTCTACAGTTCGTATATCGTGGAGTGTGCGTGTTGTCCGTTCATTCACGAGTTCCTTACGTCACACGGACTCCCCTGCCATTCATACCTGAGACGAGTGAACGTGGTGTCGAGTTGCCGTTCGTGAATGTGAAAATCTACGAGTGCGAGACGTGGGGTAAAGTTCCGGCGAGAGGTTGTGGTATCCCGGCACACGAGGGTCGAGGGGAGTACTCGCCTCCCCTCGCCTCCTCCCTCTTTCTGTCCTCCTCCTATCTTCTTCCTCTTTACTCCTCTATCTTCCCCGTCCTTCGCCTTCCTTCCTTCCTCTCCTTCCCTCCCCCTCCCCTCTCCCCTCTCCCCTCTCCTCCCCTCCCCCTCCCTTTGCCCTCTCTTCCTCCCTCCTCTCTCTCCTTCTTCCCTCCTCCCTCCTTCCCTCCCTCCCTCCTTCTCCCCCCTCTCCTCCTCCCCCTCCTCCGCCACGCTCCAGGTCTCGTCGGGGTCGTATGCAAGTGTGTTTGTATGTGTCGCGGGGGCTATGCTATGGCTATGCTGTGGCTATGCTGTGCTGGCGGCGTGTGTCGTGGGCGCTTAATGGCTTTATCTCGGGCTAAGGGAATGCTTCGGGAAATTCATAGTGCAAGGGATACGGTTCAAGAATTATAATAACGCGTGTTGTAACGTGGTGGCTCTGTGCCAGCACCGCGGCTAGAGTGACGTTGTGAGATACACTACCGTATAATGTGCAAGGTGATCTTTAAACGCGGCGTGCACGTGGTAAATGGGTGATGTCACACCTAACGTGTTGATTGGTAGGTCGTGTCAGCATTATCTTGCCTCAAATGTTCACAAGAGACTAAATCCGAGTACACTAAGTAATGAGATGTTGACGCCAGGGCCACGAAAGGTTAAAAGCCCGCAAATGCACCACGGCGATGCTGAACTTCTGCAGGAACTGGCGAAACGCAGCTGTAGCCTGTCCTCTCAACCCTCCTCAAAAGCGACTTTCCGTGGCTTATTTCGCGCTAAGTAGATTCAGTCGTCAATATCTAGCTTATTATCATCAATTATTTGACCGGATCTCGGGATTACACTCGCAGGGAAAGGGTATTATGGGTCCAAAGGCGAGTAAGGCGGTGGACAGGAGTAGCCGCGGTAACCACAACAAACACCACACGAAATGCTGTTTTCTGCATCGTTAATCTCATCATAGAAACTGGGAACTGGCGAGCACGTGAATGGCGTCGGATCTTCGCAGTTTTACGTATTTTTTATTGTAACGATGCTTTTTTATTGTTTCGTTGTATCGCGAAGAATGATATCGACGTGGAATGGAAGGTTATAAAATTGTTGATATGTTTTATGAATGATGTGTCGGGAGGGAATGAGATTCGGGTTTATGAATATTGAGCTATTAGGCAACCCCACACAGGTAGATTGTCCCCTCCCTCCCTCTCCCCCCTCTCTCCCTCGAGTGCCAGGCTGCTTGGCCAGGTGGACTTAGTCACACTGTGCCATTAGTGAGGTCGGGTGGTGAACACCTGGCGAGCATCACTAGATTGTGTTATTTCGGAAAAACTTTGACCGTTCGCGATACAGTGTGAATTCCTTTCTGGTGATGGGCTTCGTTTAGTGTCGTGTTGGTGAACTGTGCTTCGGAAACAAGTTGTATGGAATGTGGTGTAATTACAGCGCGATGAATAACCGTAATGACGATCTACTGACTGTGGTGTGTCAAAGAGTCCTTAGAAAGTTGAAGAACGGAATGTTAAACGACCGGAAGAATGTGCAAAAGTGTTTCCCAGTTAGACAGATATACTCGTAACATATCCATCATTTCTAGTTGACAGTGGACCGCCGTAAGCTGATAAAACGCTCAAGTTGTACACCTATCCACTGATATGCGTGGAAAGGTTATAGACACCTAATGAAATATGCAGTCAGTATAGGCGAGGAAGAAGTAACAGATTAGATCATTCTTTGCTGGTGTATTTGGAGATAAGACCAAGCACTATCACATGAGTCACGTTCACTTGTCTCTGATTGTGTATTGACCATGTCCCTGTACCCCGAGCGAGTTCTTTGTAATCCATAGCCAGTATTCGCCCTCAGTCCAATGTCTTCCTCACCAGCAGTTGTTGTTCAAGCTTTTCTCACTACCAATCATGTGGTTCTGTAATCAGACAGTGTCGTATAATTTATTTCGATCCCGTGTTCTGCGATTTGTTATTAGAGGTTCTTGCGAGAGGCTTGGATTTACATTCATGATCCTTTGGTTACTGTTATTTTTTTGTTTTGTCTTTTATACTCTTGTCCATTTTGTATTTGTGTGTTGTTCGTGAATTCGTATGCGGGCATTCATCTTTCCCCAAATATATTTGCATTCATTAGGGATTTCTTGTACTTACTGTTCATTTGATTTAATACTTTTTTTCTAATCTAGTACAACCTCGTCATTTATCCTCATAATCATGTTGTATTCACTCGTGTAATCCTTTAGTAGGAAAAATGGTCCAGTATATTCTCTAATTTCGGAAGACCTATGAAAAACCTGCCATTTCTGCCAGTGCTTTCTCCATAACATATACACTCCCACGCATAGTTACGGAGAGTTTATCCCTCGCATGATTCTGCCTGGAAGGTCGTGTGTGTGACGGGGGCGGCTGACGAGCGGGCGGAGTCTGCCTCCCGGTCATTAGAGAGGCGTCAGAGGCGGCCCATTGTATCGAGCAGCGTCACGATAACGCCATGTTGTTTGGGCCTCGTTGTTGGGGGTAGATCGCATGGAAATCTCCGTAGGTGATCTACCATGCAGCTCATGGTATTCCGGAGGAGAGTATGGCACAGGAAGGGTGCCTGGTTCCACTCTCATTCTCTGGGACAGTAACTGATCACCCGTCAGCTACATGCCGCGTCGGTTATTTGTTCAGACGCAGGGAATTTCAGCAATGCCGTTTGTCTTAAAAATGCACCATCGTGTACAAAACCAGGGATGTTGCAAGAGCGAGTGTGGAGAGCCCTCGCCGAGGTCAGCGAGCATCTACAAGTACAACACACTCGCAGAAGCTTGCAATACCACGAGAAAAAAGTTTTTGGCAAGGATTATTTGCAAAAAGTTTCGAGATTAGGGTTAAAATGTTACCTGGTGCAACCGAGATGGCGTGCCTTGTCTGTCTCCTTGTTTTCCGTTAATGGAGAAAGTTAAGCTATGAGAGAACGTGGGTGAGGCTCCAGTGTACCCGTCTTTGAAGGGGCGCCACCGCACAGCCACAGAACGTGCCTCCCTGCCAAGCATGGTCGTGGATCTCGGTCCGGCTGTGAAAACAGAGTCGTCGAAATACCTGGGTTTGACTCGGTATTACAAATTGTTGATTTCTCTGTCGGTACTTTTTGGTTCACGAAGTTATGTATGCATAATATGTATGCTGGCATTCGTGTGGCAATCGCAATTAACATGTAATTGTATGGGAGTTGTAATTGTCGTGTTTTCCGGACTAGTTTTATATCGTCAGCGAGTTTACAAAATGATAGACAGGTGTAGTAAAAGCCCGGTCAGTCAGTCGTGACCATTAGTCATTGTTAAAGCAAACGAAGGATTGAGGTATATGTTAATTTCAATTTGTGTGCATTAGAGAGAGAGAGGGAGAGAGAGAAACCTACATCATGGAAGGATATGTTAAGGCCGTTACATTATTGGAAATTGCACCATAGCATAAACAGATAATCCATCCCTTCCATAAAGCAAGCTAACAGCCCCCATTCTCTCCGCAAGACCAGATAAAAATCTATAGCAAGATCCCCCCCTTAACCTTTTTAGAAACCTAGCATGAAACCCGATCAATCTGGCTTATAAAAAATACGTATTTGCTTTGTCTATCGGCGTGAGAGAGGCGCGCTGGGTGACCGGAAGCAGGAAGGCGGGGCACCCAAACCCGAGCTTGTAAACTCCCAAATGACAAACGCTATTGGTAGTCCGTTGAGCCCAGTCGTCGAAGGGTTAACGGAGGGAGGGGGGGGCAATTCTCGGATTGATTAGGCATTAATTTGGTGTTGGGCGGCCATGTTTTGGTGACGGGGGTTTAGAGGGAGAGGGG
>NW_020870299.1:575729-588229 GCF_003789085.1 Penaeus vannamei
AAACTGCAACTAATCATAGCATTCAGCTTATTCGAATTTCACGCTGTAAAAACTACAACTAAGCATAGCATTTGACAACCATATTATTTAAAAAAAAAAAAAAAAAAAAAAAAAAAAAAAAAAAAAAATGATGCCGTTACTCCTTATGCCCATCGCTATATATTATAGCTCAGACTCATTTTGAGGGCCAAGAACAGTGAGGCTGGCCGTTTTTCCGTAGCAGCATATCTGCCATTTTCTAAAAGTTACATGGAAAAAGAAAACGGATATAATTATAGCATTCTCTGCATTACTTTCCTGTTTACTGCACTGCATAAAACAATATCCAATAGATACATCTATTATATAACATCATTCAACACAAAATGCACCTGCAGCTTTTTAAAGAAAATGTATTAGATGTATAGCTTAAGAAAATGCGACACCAAAATTGTAAACTTGATTTATCTAAAATAAATATTACTCATAGTGAGTGAGTTGCATGACTGAAGGTATAAAGTCATTCTATAGGACTGTGGCTGTATTTGGTGATGCCCTACTGGAAGACCCAGCTGAAGTGACAGCAGATGAAATTTCCGGTGTGATGGTGTTTGGTCTGCTACATCATATATGTTCATACCAGAATGGTTTCAGCAATTTTCATGTTTAATCTCTTTGAACATGGTAAAATATTTTTTATCTTGCCTTAAATACTATTCATTTGCATCACACAAAAAAATATAAACTTTGGAAAAAAATTCTGGTGGTTTTGTTTCTGAGTTCCAGCCCCCAAAGATTTGTCATGTCTTCGGTTTAAAACTGTATTATTATAATTTATAATCATGTATTTTGTCCTCCAAACGAAATTCTTGCAGCAAATTATGATACTGACTTCTATCTTCTATTTTCGTAACCGTTTAACCTCCGTTTTTCTAGATAATACAATACCTGCAAGGAGGGCAGGGTGGGCAATCATAGAGGCCATGTTTGATGTTAAAATCAAGCACAAAGGGATGGTTCTGTTTGCCCTGTGTGACTGGCGAGTTCAGAAATAGTCAACAGGCTAACTCTTAATGGTGGATCATATCACAAACTGGTTGTTGAAAAAAAAAATGCACATGTAATCATGCCTTAAGTCAACAAATCATATCTCCAACTCAAACCTCTTTACGACGTCTAGTCACAGTCCCCCTATCCTTCAGACAGGTCCTATATTAGCCTATCATATGATCTCTAGCAGCCAATCTCTAGTTCTGTCATCAACTTCACTAGACTAGTACCATTCAACTACATACTGCCTTTCGCCAATTACTCTTATTCCATGCAATGTGGTAAGTATTCTTCCCTTACTGATCACCTATGTCACATACTGTTGTAGGGTTTGAAAGGACAGAAAAAAGCTGTAAAACATGAACTGAATCTTGAAAGGTAAAGACAGAAATAGAAAACTTGACAGGTAATCTCAATTGCATCTACGAGGGAGCTTCAAAAAGTTTGTGGGAAAAGTATATTAAAAATTGTTTGGAATGATTTTGATTTCAATGCACCTGAACATTCTTCTACCATGTTCAAACATGAACCCTTAAAAGCCATCTGAGCAGAAAAGGTCTTGTGATCTGGACCATGTCAGGGGTCTTTACATCTTCAACTGATGGAAAATTGGTACCTTTCAATTACTTTTTTAACTTTGGAGACAAAAAGAAGTCAGATGGGGCTAAATTAGGGCTGTAAGGGGAATGTCGGATGATTTCCAATCAAAATTCCCATTGCACAGCTCTTATTTGCCAAGCACCGTGAGCGGATGCATTGATTAATTTTTCCAGGGCGTTTTTCCGAGATTATTTTGGACTGTTTTCTCAAAATGCCTTCATATTGTATCTGTCTTGTTCTTGAGAGGGTCAACTAGCAAAAATCCCTCTGTATCCAAGAAGACAGTGGCCATGACCTTTCCTCTTGAACGCTCAAATTCTGCATTGACTGGTCCACTTCTATCCCAGGGCAACCACTCCTTTGATTGCATTTCGTCCTCGGAATCGTACTGGTAAAGCCTTGTTTCATCCCATCACAATTCTTCATAGAAAAGCTTCAGAGTCCCCATCCCAATTGTTCCAAATTTCCATTAAAAGATCTGCCCTCGTTTGCTGCTGATCTGGGCACAACAGCCTAGGGACCCATTTAGCATAAAGCTTGCTTAGTCTCAAACTCTCCTCAAGAATTGTGTGTGCAGAACCCATAGAAATGTTGGGTATCTGCTACCGATTCAGTGGTTATTTGTCTATCCTTTTCAATTAAGTCATGAACAGAATCAATATTTTCCTCACAAACTGACATTGTTGGCCTGCTACTGTAGAGTTCCTCTTCAACTTTTTTCCACTTCTGAAGCGACTGATCCATTTGTACATTGACTCCTTTGGAGCATTATCACCATAAAACCTGTTTCAGAGTATCAATGATTTGCCTATTCCAACCAAGTTTCACCTTGAACTTTGTTTGTTCTGGTTTCGATTTTGGTGGATTCCATGTTGTTTGAATGGTACCCGACTTTCAACTGGCGTCGATACATTCTTACCTGCATTTAAAGGGCTTATGTGAAATATCAACTGAAAATTTTAAATAGGGAAAAATTAGCTCACAAACCATCTTTCTTATGTCAGTAAAAAAGGAAATCTGAAAATAATTCCCCAAAATTGAGAATTTATTGATTTAATTCGATTTTCCGAAATCTCGGAACCCGGATGTGTGACGGATCTGCATTCAAAACATTCTACATGGCGGACTCACTACAAGACTACAGCGGCAGTGAGGTTTCATTGGATTATTCCGACGAGGACATTGGTATAAGTTCTTCAGAGGGTGCCTACATCTTCGAAGAGTTGGAAGAAGAGGAATATCAAGTATTGATGGTTGTTGAACCATACATGTACGAGCCCGACGGTGTGGATGTCGTGGAAGTTGTGCAAAACCAGCCAGACATGGAGTGGCGTCGAGACCTAAGAGATTGAATGAATGGTGATTTTCTAAATATTTTTTTATGATCGAACATGTGATCCCGCTTCTATATTGCACAAAATGTCCGTAGGCTGAGCAATCTCTTGTCTGCACCCATGGCGCAGGCCTACATCCATTCGCGAGTGGAGGGGCATCGGTATTTGTGTTGTGTTGGGATGGAAAAGAAGGAAAAACCAAATGTGTCAAATGCAGATTATTTTAATGAACCAGGAAAAGTGAATGGAAAGGTAAAGAAAAAGAGAGGGACACACACACACACACACACACACACACACACACACACACACACACACACACACACACACACACATACACACACACACACACGCAGAAAACAAGAGATACACAGACAGACAGACATAGAGGGCGAATTAACTGACAGACTAAAATTTCAATGATGTATTTATCTGGTTTTGCTTATTTAGCGTAATCGAGAAAATGTATTTTTTTTTATTAAAATTGTTTATATTCTTAAAATTGGGACAATTCCGTGATATTCTTGACTCGCGGTGCACTATTGTGTGTATCAAGCTATTCAACAAGGTTCTCTCCAGTTCCGGGAATGACGTCACTGCCGGGGATTGCCGAAGATCGCCGATGTTTTGAATCTTTGTTTCTAAGGGCGTTGCTATGGGAGTTTTGGGGATACCAGAGGGTCTCTTCGAAAAAAAAAATTGCATGAATAGGCTAAGTATACATTATTGACCAATATTGAAGGAAGAAACAATGCATGATTAGCCCTTTAAAGGCTCATGTTTGAAAATATAACACATTGGTATAAGAATGTTCAAGTTCATTGAAATCAAAATCCTTCCAAACAATTTTTAGATTTGGACTAATGCGAACATTTTGAAGCCCCTCGTAGTTTCTTTATCTTTATCACTTTTGCATCCGGAACCGTTACCTTTATCTTAAGTGCATTTGGCATAGTTTATCTCAATTGCATTCAGTATCACTCGCTTGATCTCTATTCCATAAGGTATCGTCTTTACTACCTCCAGTATCATTACCTTTATTACAGTAGCCTTTAATATTGTTAAATTTGTCTCTATCGCATCCAGTTTTGTTATTTTTTCTCAATACCATCAAGATATCAATAAATTTATCTCAAATTCATCCAGTATCACTATCTCTATCACCATTACATCCGATATTGTTTTTCTCAATACCGTAAGATATCGATAAATTTATCTCTATTTCATCCGGTATCGCTATCTCTATCGCCATTACATCCGATATTATCTTCACCCCCCTATCTTTTCAGATACTTTCCTCTCTTTCACACTTGATAATGTATGGTACTTCATTAGAAGCGAGCATTTCTACTTACCTGTGTTCCAAATGCATAAGGATTCAATCTTACCTGAAAAAAAAAAAAAATATGTTAAGACATTTCTGTAATATATTGCACATAAAAGCATATTTCTTCACTTTGTTGGTAAAATACAACAAAGAAAAGAAAGGAAAAGTGTGTGTGTGCTAGTACAGGTTCAGAATTTCCACCCAAAAATTATACATGGCAAGTCTCAGATATTGGGAGACTGAGACCTATCAAGCTTTTCTCTTTACAAAGACATGGGGTAAGCTACTTCATTACATATGAATGGATCATTGAAAATTTGGGATCGAATCCTAGAGAGGTAGCAGAGGGGTGATCAAAATAAGACACTTCGGCAAATAGGGAGGAACACGTTATCGTTCTAACTGCCCAAATTTAGACTAAGAAAATCTTGTAATCAAACTTTTCTTTATTAATGCGCCAACTGTTGAATAGTATAACAAAAAGTATTAGAAACAACTCTGAGCACTATGTATATGCTAAACTAGTTAAATTCAATACCAAATGAACCAACAAGCTGTAGTGGGAAAAAAAAAAAAAAAAAAAAAATGGCTGAATCTAATTCTATCCATCAAGTTCAGTTTTCAGTTCGATAAAAAATGACCCTTATATAAAGTAACCAAGTAACGGTTTTGTGTCAATTAGTCCACCCCACTCCGCAATAGAACAAAATTTATCCAAGGTCTTCTTGTGTTGGTCATCATCTGGGGGCTAACGCCGACGGGGGTGCATGGCCGCATCCACTCATGGCACTCGACCCATCTCGAGCTCACGGCAATTTTGATCTGCCCAAGCCACCACCTACTAGGTCATTCCACAGGCCTCCTCCACCCAGGGCTGTCTCGTACTGAGACAAACTGGTGGGCAGGATCATCCTGAGGGAAGCGAGCCAGGTGGCCGTATAGCCCGAGGTGGTGATCACAGACTGTGCAGGGAACAGGTTCTGTGCCAGTCTCACAGTGCAACCGTTGGTTGGACATTTGGTCCCATGATCTGTCGCCAGGACCTATTACAGAAAGCATCAAGACAAGACTCCAAGGAACAGGATCATACCAGCTTTCACTACCATATATCAGGGCATTATCAGGGCCTTGAAAACCCATAGCTTGGTCCTTCTGCACAGGTACCTGCATCTCCAAATACTCTGTCGAGAGAGCTCATGACCCCGCTGCCAGGCCAATCCGTCTGTTGACTTCCTGGTCTGACAGCCCAGAGTTATGAACTACACTACCAAGGTATGTAAAGCTCTCTGTGACTTCAGTGTCCTCGCTGCAAGCATGTACCGACAGCTCCTAACAAGTCTCCAAAGTCCTGGGTCTTGGTCTTGGTCCAAGAGACCTCTAAACCTAAATGCACCAAGAGCCACCACTAAGGATTCCAAGGACTCAGAATAGCAACATCATAAGCAAAGACAAGGTCTGTAACCTTGATATTGCTCAGAATTGCTCCACATTGGCTTTGAACAGTAGCTCTGCCTAGTATCCATTCCATGCAAGTGTTGAAAAGTGTTGGTGCAAGGACACAGCCTTGCCTCACTCCTGAACAGGAAAGAAGCTCACCACACTTTACAGCACTTTCAGTACCAGTATACAGGCTTGCTATTAGTCCAATAATCCGTGTTGGAATGCCTCTCAGTCTCAGGATCTCCCAGAGTGATTCCCGATGCACCGTATCGAATGTCTTCTTGAGATCGATGTAGGCTGCAAGCAGCCCACACTTGAACTCACAACGGCGCTCTACAATGACTTGAAGAGCAAGGATACTGTCAATTGTGAACTTACCAGGAGTGAATCCAGATTGCTCCGGCCTCTGATGCCTCAGTAGGTGGTCTCTGATACGTCTCAGTAGGATGTGGGTGAGAACCTTGCCTGGTATACAGAGCAGTGTGATGCCTCGGTGATTGTTGCAGTCCCATCGGTCCCTCTTCCCCTTCCAGAGAGGGATGACCACACCCCTCAACAGGTCAGGGGGAATGGTACCGGACCGCCAGATGGCAGACAGGACAGCATGCAACCCACACACCATAGGTTCCCCACCAGCCTTTAACAGTTCAGCTGGAATGCCCCAAATACCCGCTGCTTTGCCACTCTTCAGCTTGGAGATCGCCCCCCTAACTTCAGTTAGGGAGGGTTGATCCTCACTGATGGGTGTGTCCGGCAACGGAATCACGGCGCTACCTGCATGCATGGTGGGTCAACCCGGTACAGCTGCTCAAAATACTAAGCCCAACGCTCCCGCACCGCAACAGGATCTGAGACAATCTGGTCACTTACTAAGCAAACAGCTGTCACCTAAGAAGAGGGCTTGGAGTTCAGCTTTCTCAGGGCTTGGTATGCAAGGACGAGTGGTCCTTAAGGGTAGCCACAACCAATCTATGGCACTCCTGTATACTCGGCACTCCTGTATACCCTGCAGTTCTGGAGGATCCTCCAACGGGTACTAATGAGTATGTGGTCGATCACCTTGGCTGCATTACCCACATAGCTGTACCAAGTCCAATGATGTGGGTCTGGGCGCTGGTACCAGGAACCAGAAATCCTCAATTTCTGGGGCCTAGCAAAATCCCGGAAAAGGAGGCTATTCTCACAACCGGTATCAGTTCCTGAACCATGGGGGCCGACAGACATCTCATAACCAGCATGATCACAGCCAGATACCGCATTGAAGTCACCCACAACAATACGAATATCACGCCGGGGACACCTGTCTGACACAGATGCAAGTTTGGCGTAGAACATCTCTTTCATGTCAAGTTTACAGACATCGGCAGGAGCATACACAGCAATGAGACATGAAGCCAAAAGACAGCTTCAATATCATTACCATTATACGCTCATCGACTGGAGCAACCTCTACTACCGAGGGCTGGAGTCTACTGGAGATATCTATGGCTACTCCCTGGAGATGCTGACCATCGTTGCAGCCTGGCCAGTAGTAGGTGTAGCCAACTCCACTAATCGTGCCGCTGCCAGGTCTTCTCACCTCCGAGAGAGCAGCCACCTCCACTCTCAGCTTCCCCATTTCCCTCGACAGAAGAGGCAGCCAATCATCCTGACGCAAAGAACGGACGGTCCAAGCCTCGGGCAGTCGCTCCGGGTGGACGCCACCTCTACCACCCCCGCCGACGCTGCTTCATAAAAAAGGGGCGGCAGGCTACGGGACACATCGTTCACCTGCGGGGCTCCCGAAGGCTTGCCCCCGTAAGCTTCACTCCAGGCTGGCGACTACCAGGTTATCTGTTGGTCAGATAACCCCATATCTGTGAAATGAGCTCTATGAAAAAGTCTTGTAGTATTCGGAGGCTTTTATTCTATCCTGTACTGTGGTGTAGCAAGTAACAAATTTCACACCTCTCCCTATGCTAATATCGCCATGTTACTGACGTGTCAAAGGAAATTCAATAATTGTAAAGGATAATTCATATAACAGAAAAATGTAATTTTATACAAATTGTTTCTATTCTGATGTAATAATGTCAATGTATAGTGATGAGCAAAAGTGATGTGTACCCTGATGCAACCAGACGCACGAGAACGAAACGGCATGCCAGACTTGAACTAACTCCCATTTCTTTAGAGCCTCTACTTACATTCAAAAATGCGTAGCAATTCAAGTAATGCTATAGATTAAAAAGAAAAGAAATAGTAGTCGATTTGGCAGTGTACAGATGAGCATTGTTGGCCTTGCTCATTACAAAAAAAAAAATCAAGTTAAAAAAAAGGAAACATGGAAATGTGAAAGCTGTAAACATTGCAGCAACAAAAATGTCTTTTTCATTACTCAAGTGAGTTACTAAGCTCACACTCTTTCTTTCCTTCATATTGGAGATTCACATCATTTAAGATTTGGTCCATTTGGTCAAAAACTGCAGAAAAAAAAATAAAAATAAAAATCAAGAAAAAATGTATAGTCATAGCTCAAAATTGTATTACTGGGTAGATGATGGGATGTCATTTAAGTTTCTTATGTAGCAATTCAACGGTTTTCCTGAAATAAACAAAACTTTTGTGACCTGTGGGGGAAAACTTCATGAAACGAATATTTAGATAAGCATTTCTCTCGTACATTATCAATAAACTTTTACTATTTTTCCAATAAATAAAACAATTTGGTGAAAAAGTCCTTACCGTATGCGGTCATTATGGTTTAAAAACTGGTAGTTATTGAACAATGAAGGTCTAACTGATGAAGAATGCTGTCGTTAAGAAATAGTTGAAATGCTAAAGTGATTTGCCCAACAATCTCCATTTTCCGAGATATATATATGAACATACGTAAATTATATATATATATATATATATATATATATATATATATATATATATACATATATATATATATATGTATATATATATATATGTATGTATATATATATATCTGGCAATGAGTAAGAGCGGAGTCGTTCTTTTGATCAGTGTCATTAAGTGCTAAAATTACGTGTCCAAAGTGATCTGTGATAAGTGCTACACAGGAGAGAAAAAAATCGTGAATGTATAGAGCATATAATCCAACCAAAATAGAAATAATAATTCATCTGATAACCTCACAAGTTTATAAAATGTATTATCGGACCATACGCGTGCGGACTTTTTAAACTAACAGGAGTGCCAGAAAGTGCCAACTAGGAATACTAGGATTCATTACAGTGTTAGAGAAGTTCTTAAGTTCATCGAGAGTGCCTCAATATTCAGAATCAGTGAAAAGAAAATAATAATAATAATCTCCTCCCATGAAAAGCATACCAAAATACGAAAGCATTAGGAAATGATAAGCAACATCTGTGCCACAGGTCGCCGAGTAACAGTGCCAACCGCGCGGGCATTACAGTTTCCACTCAAGTAGATTTGCTAAGCAACAGTCAACGGCCAGTATGTAAGTACAGTACATCACAAAATCAGGTAGGTTTAAAAATGGTTCCCATAAAGCGTAAAGTATCATCTGCCATTCGACAGAAGAAACGCCTGATAAAACAAGTAATAATAAAGCGTAATTAAAGCATTGGCACCTCAGATGAGCGCCAGACGCCGACCCCATGACCTGTGGTCAGCCGACGCCGCACCCCGTAAAGCTTAACAACAGCTAAGGAATGCGACGCCGCTCCGAAAAATTGCCAGATACAAAATCACCCTTATAACTCCCTTTATCCCAAACCCCATCCTTACCCACTCCAATATCATCCTAAATCCTCCCACACCACCCGCATCCTTCCCTCAATTCCTCTGCTGCAACACTACAATTTAAGGACATTATAATGCATGGGCTCATTATAATGGAGTGCGTGTGTGCGCCTATGTAGACACTGTTCATACGTTCGTGCGCGAGTATGAGCGCGTAGGCACGAAAGTGCGCAGGTGCATATGTGCGCATGTACATGCGTATATATGCACCTGATGCATATGAGTGTAGGCGAGTTTAAATTCATGTGCGGATACATGGGTATGTATGCTGCTGTTTGTCTACGTAAGGCTATAAACTTCCATATAGCTTTGTGATAGAGTACATTAGGTATGGGTATGTTCCGTACTTGTACGTGAGGGCATACATGGGTTTAAAGGCGTAAATATGCAAATTTGTACATATGGTGTATATATTCATGTATGAATGTGTACATATACATATGTATATAAGCATGTATATATGTATATGTGTATATAGGTATATATAATGTGCGTGTATATGTAGGTATTTATATCTGTATATGTATAGGTATACGTATATAGGTGTGTGCAGGATGTAGGAAGGTGGATAAATAAATAAGTATATGTATGTATGTAAGTACGTATGTATGTACGTAGAGGTAGTTATATGTAAAGCAAGTACAGATGTATACACATATATACAGGGGGGGGGGGCACTAGGGTATGCTGTAAATGTGTGTGCTCATACACGGATGCGTGAGCACATGCAGGGATAGATATATGCGTATGTACAGTGATATGTAGGTTTGCGAGGTATGCAAAAAGGGGTGTTTACATATACACGGGTGTGTATACACTCATGTATACTCATTCACTTATCAGTAACATATAACAAGCGCATAAAGGGACAGGCGATGTGTACATATGACTAGGTCAGACTATGATGGACATGTAGTTATTTATAACGTAGGAATAAGTATCCATATCCATAACCATAGATACAAAAATAAAGGTGTATGCTTGCATATGCATATGCGTGGGAATGAGCATATGCGTAGTACTTAGAGCATGTGCGGTTATAAATATGTCTGCATCAGGTGCACATACGCACAAGTGAAGTTAATAAATAAAATAAAATAAAACATATATGCACTTCTGATATTTAAGCCCAGCTCACGGGAGTAGTGAGCAGGCCGTGCTTTGCCGATCCTAAGTCCACACCAGGTAGGACCAAACCTGCTGGGGGGACTTATCAATGGCATTCCGGCTAAATTACTCCCCTCCCACCAAATACACCTAAGCCAGTAGGTGGGAGGTAAATCGGCTGTCCACCTCCATGAAAAGACACACCCAGAAATGGCTCTCGTTCCCCGGAGGTGAAGGAGCCCCTGGTTACGGCGGCGATCAGGATCGCCCCGGAGCAGGTGGTGCTAAAAATATCCGGGTAAAGACAGGCCGCCCCACATTGATGAACCTTTGCACATACAATATAAGGACCATGAGAACTGAATACGACTTACTAGCTTTACTAGAGGAACTCTCTTCCATTAAATGGGATGTAGTAGGACTCTGCGAAGTTAGAAGACTAGGCGAAGAGCAGAAGTTAATAAATGATGGAAAACCTCTGGGTAGCAAACAGGAATTAGGGGTAGGATTCTTAATACACAAACGATTAGAAAAGAACATCGTAGAATTCTATAGTGTAAGCGAAAGAGTGGCTTCTGTAACAATAAAACTAAATAGGTATAATTTATTTGTCTATGACCCAACCTGCAGCCACAGTGATAAAGAAATAGAGAGCTTCTATGAAGATGTTCATTTAGCCAGCGAGAGAACAAAAACCAATTTCACAATAATTATGGGGGATTTTAATGCCAAAATAGGTAAAAAGACAAGAGGGCGAAACCGCAGTAGGGAACCATGGAGAATAGGCACTAGGAACGAGAGGGGGCAAATGCTAGTAGACTTTGCGGAGGCTCGATCACTCAATATCATGAATACATTCTGTGTAAACCACAGCCAAACTTGGCTAACTTGAGGGTCAGAGCAACAGAATTTAGCCTAAACATCCAAAACAGATATTCCCTCCTCTGCGACGAAGATCTCAACATCGATCAAATTAATAAACAGTTCAATGACATAATAAAAGAGGCTGCACTTGAAGTAGGTGGCAAGAACGACAATCGAAGCTCCAGCAAGCTCTCAGTAGAAACTAAACAGCTTATGCAAAAACGTAGAGACATGAAATTATCGTCAAACAGGGACAAGATAGAACTGGTTGAACTAACAAAGACCATAAATAAAAAGAAGAGGGAAGATATACGGAAATTCAATACTCAAATAATAAATGAAGCAGTGGTTTCAGGTACCAGCATGAAAGCAGCTAAAAGAAGACTAGGAATAGGGAGAAATCAAATGTATGCAATTAGAAACCAGACGGAGAAGTAACATATAACAAAAATGAAATCATCAAAGTAGTGGAAGACTTTTACAGGGATCTATACAACTCAAACGAACAGCCACAAATAGAAGCAAACGCGGTAACTAGAGACTTACCTAATATCACAAAAGAAATAAAAAGAGCACTTAAAGGCATGAAGAGAGGAAAAACACCAGGCAAAGATGGAATTAGTATAGACATATTAGATGCAGGAGACATCGCAACAGTGAAACTAGCCAATCTTTTTAACAAATGTCTTCTCAGCGGAAAAACTCCAAAAGCCTGGAAAATGCAACAATTATCTTGTTACACAAAGAAGGCAATAAAAAGGATTTTAAAAAAAAATTACCAACCCATAAGCCTCCTTTCGGTTACTTACAAACTGTTCACGAAAGTCATTACAGCTCGCATCTCTGACAGTCTGGATTCTAGCCAGCCTAGAGAACAGGCAGGCTTCCGCAGCGGATTCTCAACAACAGATCACATCCACACGCTCACCCAAATAAGAGAAAAAGTAAATGAATATAGGAAACCCCTGTGTATGGCATTCATCGATTATGAAAAAGCATTTGACTCTGTAAAAATACCAGCAGTA
>NW_020870299.1:595729-597098 GCF_003789085.1 Penaeus vannamei
TTCAGGCGATTTTGAAAAAAAAAAAAAAAAAATGAGTTTTGAGATCTCACTAGGGTCTAAATAAAAGGGTGTGAGTTTCATCAAAATCGGCAAGAAAAATCGAAAAATCGAAAAAATTACCAGACGGTCCCCTTAAGTAAAACATTCTCCAATATGAAAGTACACTTATCGCCCATATGCGATCTAGCGCCGCACCGTGCCCTTTCTTATACCACCATACATGTGATTATCACTGGTATTTCCCAAGATGGGACGCCCAATTTGCGTTTTAGGTATAAGCTCGTTCAATGATACCCTTTTCAACAGTGAGGTACTTCATAACTTTTCCTCAGAGAATTTCTTTTACATATATATAATTTACAACCACAAGGGTTGTCTTTCAGCTGTCAGTTGTCCAAGGGTAGCTGACCCAACCCGCTTGCATCATGCTTTGCTCTGCAAGCCTTAGTCTGTTCTGCAATAGACTTGTCACCATTTCATTCATTTTATGTACTAAACAAAGTACCATTTTAAAGATTTCGCATGGTAGTTGATTAATGCTGCAATTACCGTAAGTTTATTGTTATTAGTGTGAATGTTCTTTTTGTGCAGTCACATTGGTGATTATTTTCATTGTGCGCAACCCACATTCCCACCCTCGTCTACATACCTGACCCTCCCCCCCCCCATCCACACCCATTACCTATTTCCCCCTTACCCCACCCCATCTTTCCCTTAACCGCCCACCTACCCACTCCTCCCCTTAGCTTGTCAATCTATTTCCTTTTATATGCTCTTACTTTAACAAAGTTCTTATGACTCTAACAAAGTATCTATCAGAGTTCTCTTTTCTAAACATGTGCTATACTCTGACTTACTCATTTCGTAACTCTCACCAATCCACTTACTCAATTAGTATACTCACCACTCACGCAGCCACATACTCACATCGTCTTGCACAAACCAAATTAAATGCAGAAGAATTACATGCGTACTGTTTCCGAGAAGATAGTCGACTTGTGCCAATCAGGTATTCCTGCCTCGCATTACGTACTTATCGTGCCTATGTTGTCAGGAGCACACATATTTGATGTAATGAGTCGCTCCCGAAGTATGAAGACTGCATTACCTATTTTCATTATCACTTTGCTTGGATTAGCTTTTGTTGACATGTGATAGACAATTACAATGAAATGAGATAGAACATGAACTTACTATTAGTCAGAAGTCGTGAACTGCACACCTGAACTCTGTATTGTTGCATTTTTTTTTTTCCAAGGTTGTCGTTCAAGACAAGTCTTTGCAGACTGCGACACCTGCTTCCTTGTAGTGTTGTACAATCCTTATCTCTTTGTAGATTTTCACATGCTGAGGCAATTACAATCCTTAT
>NW_020870299.1:602198-609698 GCF_003789085.1 Penaeus vannamei
ATCTCTCTCTCTCTCTTCTCTCTCTCTCTCTCTCTCCTCTCTCTCTCTCTCTCTCTCTCTCTCACTCCCACTCACTCTCTCCCCTCTCTCTCACTCCCACTCACTCACTCCTCACTCACTCACTCACTCACTCTCTCTCTCTCTCTCTCTCTCTCTCTCTCTCTCTCTCTCTCTCTCTCTCTCTCTCACTCCCACTCACTCTCTCCCACTCTCTCTCACTCCCAATCACTCACTCACTCACTCACTCTCACTCTCTCTCTCTCTCTCTCTCTCTCTCTCTCTCTCTCTCTCTCTCACTCCCACTCAGTCACTCTCTCTCTCTCTCTCTCTCTCTCTCTTTCTCCCACCCCCCCCCCCTCTCTCTCTCTCTCTCTCTCTCTCTCTCTCTCTCTCTCTCTCTCTTCTCTCTCTCTCTCTCTCTCTCTCTCTCTCTCTCTCTCTCTCTCTCTCACTCCACTCACTCTGTCTCTCTCTCTCTCGCTTTTCCTTTCGCCTGTTCTTGGCTCCTTTTCGAGTCGGTCAGCTTCGCGCCTGCTTTGGCTGCCCGAGCGTGCAAAATCATGTCTATTTCTTCTGTCTTGTGTTCTTGCTTGATTTGTATGATTTTATTCTTGTATTTTGTAAATGATCCTAATTTATTAATCGCAATGAAGGAACCAAGGTATCATCAAGTAATCTAAAAATAAAATATGCTATATTTGGGTTTACACCGTAAAATTCAAAATAACTAAATTCAAAATGAATTATGCATGTACCCTCAACCCCACACCTTGAATTCAAAACAATTCAATTGAGTTTAAGCTCGTACCCCCCCCCCCCCCCGTCACTTCCTCCCAGAAGATTCCTCAACCGTTGCGTGAGAAAGGCAAATGTACCCTGAGCTTAGAGTTGGTTTAATATTGCAACACATGCCAAAAAAAAAACTTTATTTGAGGGCCACGTGAAAAGCTTCCGGGCGAGGCTTCTTATAAGCTGCATGAGACACCAGAGACTACACACACACACACACACCACACACACCACACACACACACACACACACACACACACACACACACACACACACACACACACACACACACATACACACACACACACATACACACATACCTAACCTAACCTAACCTTACCACACCTAGCGAATTTATGGAAGAGGAAGAAATTTGCTGAAAGAGAGAGGGGGGAAGAAAAGGAAGAAAGAAGAAAAGGCGAAAAAAGATTGTTAAGAAAGAAGTGTATTTCTTAGGTCATGCTGGGTCACGGGAGGTCAAGATTTGTTATGCTGTATTGTTGCGGGGTCACGACTCTGCAGATGACCAGAATACTAATGGATGAGAAAAAAATGAAAGGAGTGTATACTGCGTGGAGGACAGGGGCCTATTAGATCGAGTACATTTCTGAGTTTAACCCTCAAATATCCGGCACTCTCGGGTACTGACTTTTGCCGGACCGTAGAAGTTTTTCGACCAAAATGACTTGCTAAAGCAGCCTTTATTTATATATTGCTGTTATACGGCGTTCTTGTAAGTATTAAAACAATGAATATTTGGAGGAAAGAAATATAACAAAGAAATCATCTACTCTATAAACTACAATGAGTCTAATACAGTTGTACTGCATTATTGCGCCAAACTGAAACTGCCGAACGTTAGCATTCTGGACTAGGCAGTTAGATCAACATTCAATTTCTTATTTTCCTGCATAGTTTTCATCAAGACTTTTCAACCCCGTGAACGATTAAAAGAAAATGTCAGAACAAGACAATCCGTTAAAAATATAGCAGACTCGATTTTCTGCATGCGATTTGCTTCAGAAATTTATTCCTCTGTTTTCCTAAAATCTAAATGGAAGTCATGCATTTCCCTAATTATTACTAGCGTGACCCGGGGATATTCCATGAACAAAAAAGAGAGATATTTCTCTCCTCTCCCTTTCACCTTCCTTCTACCTCTCGCCTCCTCTCTACCTTTTCCTTTCCCTCCTCTTCTGCCTTTCATTCTCCATCTACCTTTTCTTTTCCCGCTGTGCCACCCCCTCCTTCTCCTAAATCTCCCTTAAACTCACTCTTCCCCACTCACTTTAAGCCTTACGTCTGACTCCCTCTCACTCCTCTCCTCTTCCTCCTTCTCCTCCCGCCTCCGCTCCCTCAACCCTCTCAGCCCTCCTCCATCGCCCTTTCCCTTCCCGTTCCCCTTACTCCTCTCCGTCTTCCCTTTCCTCAGTCAGCTCCCTTCCCCTTGTCTCTTTAAGCTTCCTTTTCGTCTTCTCATTAAGCTCCTTTCCTCTTCCTGCCTCCCCCTATCTTTCTTCTCCCCCTTCCCCTCCTTCCTTCCTTCCTAACCTCCTCCTTCGAATTGGCGTGTAGATAATAAAAGTGCATTAACTAAAACGTTGTGGGCGCGTGTGCGTCACTTTTTAATATCTCTGTATGACGAAGAAGCGACTTCAACTCCAAAGTCCCAAGGGATGTGATCCCGGGCGTAGGACACAAACGGCACATCCGAATGCATGAATAACAAGCGAAATTACAAGATAGATTGTTGGTGCTGTGGTTATTTTGTCATTGTCATCACCGTTTTAATTATACTTATTAACAAATTATCATCATTACTTTTATCATGATTATCATAATTTTTGTCATTGCTATTGTTGTTATTGCTACTATCATCATCATCGAGAGAGAGAGAGAAATGCCTGTATGCAAATCAACATTTCCAATAATAACACAAAACAACGCTTCAAAACTCTACTTTATACTTGCATCTGTGTCGGATCCAACGAAGCCCAAGAAGAAAGCGAAACAAAAAAAGCCGCGCGACCGGGGCCTTCACATCCAGCACAGTTCCAAGAGATCCGCGAAGATGAAGACAGACACCCTCCGACCTTGGTTTCCAGCGGATGGCGCGAAGGTTTGAACTAAAGGGGTTTATGATGGAGGTGCACCCACAAACATGGCTCCATAAGCTTATTCAATTTGGTTTTAGTGTCGTTTTAGCAGCGATATAAGACACGTCCAATCAAAATTTGTGGGCGCTTTGTTTTCTTGGCGTGTATATATTTTGTTGGTCGGACGCTTAAGTTGGTTTATGCTTCTTCTGGCTCTCCTTTTTTTTTATTTTTTATGTCTTTCTCAGAAACGATGTTGAAGATTTAGATATAAAAAAAGGCAATTCCTTCCATGATGAAACCTGAGGCTCCGATTGAAATAAGGAATATATACTCGTGTATACTGTATATATATATATATATATATATATATATATATATATATATATATATATATATATACACACAAACACAGACGCATATATGTATATTTTGTATTCATATATATATATATATATATATACATATACATATACACATATATGTATATTTTTTTTATTCATATATATGTGTATACACACACACACACACATATCTGTACAGTGTACATATAGATATGTATTTTGCGCGGGGAACGCGTTACCCGTGCAAAAAATATTTGGTCATATTCTTTCCGCGCAAATGTAGTTCTAGGGTAACTTTCCGCGCACACTTAGTTCTTTTTTAAATCATGTTCCGCGCATATTCCTTTGACCTTTCCGCGCACTTGTTTCATCATCCGTCCGCGCAAATGCAGACAAAATGGTGTTTTCCGCTCATGAAAAAAATAATATTCCGCGCGCAAGAAAAATACTCTACAGTCTGGTGTGTGTGAGTGAGAGAGAGAGAGTGTGTGTATATGCATATAAATCTATGTGCATATGTCTATATACATACATGCATACATACATACATATATATATATATATACTTATATAATATATATATATATACTTATATATATATATATACATATATAAACATACATATATATTTAATGGGCCACTGCATTATTCCATCTTTCCATATATATATATATATATATATATATATATATATATATATATATATATATATATATATATATATATATATATGATGTATCTGGCAATGAGTAAGAGTGGAGTCGTTCTTTTGATCAGTGTTATTAAGTGCTAAAATAACGTGTCCAAAGTGATCTGTGATAGTGCTACACAGGAGAGAAAAAATCGTGAATGTATAGAGCATATAATCCAACCAAAATAGAAATAATAATTCATCTGATAACCTCACGTTTATAAAATGTATTATCGGACCATACGTACGCGGACTTTTTTAAACCAACAGGAGTGCCAGAAAGTGCCAACTAGGAATACTAGGATTCATTACAGTGTTAGAGAAGTTCATTAGTTCATCGAGAGTGCCTCAATATTCAGAATCAGTGAAAAGAAAATAATAATAATAATCTTCCCCCATGAAAAGTATACCAAATTACGAAAGCATTAGGAAATGATAAGCAACACCTGTGCCACAGGTCGCCGAGTAACAGTGCCAACCGCGCGGGCATTACAGTTTCCACTCAAGTAGATTTGCTAAGGAACAGTCAACGGCCAGTATGTAAGTACAGTACATCACAAAATCAGGTAAGTTAAAAATGGTTCCCATAAAGCGTAAAGTATCATCTGACATTCGACAGAAGAAACGCCTGATTAATCAAGTAATAATAAAGCATAATTCAAGCTTTGGCACCCCAGATGAGCGCCAGACGCCGACCCCATGACCTGCGGTCAGCCGAGGCCGCACCCCGTTAGGCTTAACAACAGCTAAGGAATGCGACGCCGCTCCGAAAAATTGCCAGATACAAAATCACCCTTATAACTCCCTTTATCCCAAACCCCATCCTTACCCCTCCAATACCATCCTAAATCCTCCCACACCACCCGCATCCTTCCCTCAATTCCTCTGCTGCAACACTACAATTTAAGGACATTATAATGCATGGGCTCATTATAATGGAGTGCGTGTGTGCGCCTATGCAGACTGTTCATACGTTCGTGCGCGAGTATGAGCGCGTAGGCACGAAAGTGCGCAGGTGCATATGTGCGCATGTACATGCGTATATATGTATACAGGTTCATATGAGTGTAGGCGAGTTTAAATTCATGTGCGGATACATGGGTATGTATGCTGCTGTTGTCTACGTAAGGCTATAAGGTTCCATATAGCTTTGTGATAGAGTACATTATATATGGGTATGTTCCGTGCTTATACATGAGGGTATACATGGGTTTAAAGGCGTAAATATGCAAATTTGTACATATGGTGTATATATTCATGCATGAATGTGTACATTTACATGTGTATATAAGCATGTATATATGTGTATGTGTATATAGGTATGTATAATGTGCGTGTTTATGTGTATGCGTGGGTGAATGTATAGGTAGACATATGTAGGTATTTATATGTGTATACGTAAAGGTATACGTATATAGGTGTGTGCAGGAAGTAAGAAGGTGGATAAATAATTAAGTATATGTATGTATGTAAGTACGTATGTATGTACGTAGAGGTAGTTATATGTAAAGCAAGTACAGATATATACACATATGTAAAGGGGGGGGCACTAGTGTATGCTGCAAATGTATGTGCTCATATACGGATGCGTGAGCACATGCAGAGATAGATACATGCGTATATATAATGATAGGTAGGTTTGCGAGGTATGCAAAAAGGGGTGTTTACATATACACGGGTGAGTATACACTCATGTATACTCACTCACTTATCAATAACATATAACAAGCGCATAAACGGACAGGCGATGTGAACATATGACTAGGTCAGACTATGATGGACATGTATGTAGTTATTTATAACGTATAAGTATCCATATCCATAAGCATAGATACAAGAATAAATGTGTATGCTTGCATATGCATATGCGTGGGAATGAGCATATGCGTAGTACTTAGAGCATGTGCGGGAATGAATATGTCTGCATCAGGTGCACATACGCACAAATAAAGTTAATAAATAAAATAAAATCAAACATATATGCACTTCTGATAATTAAGCCCAGCTCACGGGAGTAGTGAGCAGGCCGTGCATTGCCGCTCCTAAGTCCACTCCAGGTAGGACCAAACCTGCTGGGGGGGGGGCTTATCAATGGCATTCCGGCTAAATTACTCCCCTCCCACCAAGATACACCTAAGCCAGTAGTGGGAGGTAAATCGGCTGTCCACCTCCCAAGCATGAGACAAAATATTCAGGAACGGCCCCATTCCCCGGAGGCGAAGGAGCCCCTGGTTACGGCGGCGATCAGGATCGCTCCGGAGCAGGGGGTGCTAAAAAATATCCGGGTAAAGACAGGCCGCCCCACGTTGATGAACCTTTGCACATACAATATAAGGACCATGAGAACTGAATCCGACTTACTAGCTTTACTAGAGGAACTCTCTTCCATTAAATGGGATGTAGTAGGACTCTGCGAAGTTAGAAGACTAGGTGAAGAGCAGAAGTTATTAAATGAGGGACACGTGCTCTATTGGAGAGGAAAACCTCTGGGTAGCAAACAGGAATTAGGGGTAGGATTCTTAATACACAAACGCTTAGAAAAGAACATTGTAGAATTCTATAGTGTCAGCGAAAAGAGTGGCTTCTGTAACAATAAAACTAAACACTAGGTACAACTTAAAAATTATTCAAGTCTATGCTCCAACCTGCAGCCACAGTGATGAAGAAATAGAGAGCTTCTATGAAGATGTTCACTTAGCCAGCGAGAGAACAAAATCCCATTTCACAATAATTATGGGGGATTTTAATGCCAAAATAGGTAAAAAGACAGAGGGCGAAACCGCAGTAGGGAACCATGGAATAGGCACTAGGAACGAGAGGGGACAAATGCTAGTCGAATTTGCGGAGGCTCGATCACTCAGTATCATGAATACATTCTTCGAAAAAAGACTAGAACGGAAGTGGACATGGAAGTCGCCTTCTGACGTCAAAAACGAAATTGACTTCATAATTTCAAAAAGGCGCGATATAATAAAAAATGTAGAGGTTATAAATAAAGTAAATGTAGGCAGCGACCATAGAATGGTGAGAGGCGAAATTAAAATACATCTCAGAAGGGAAAGGAACAAACTAATGAGTAAACCACAGCCAAACTTGGCTAACTTGAGGATCAGAGCAACAGAATTTAGCCTAAACATCCAAAACAGATATTCACTCCTCCGCGACGAAGATCTCAACATCGACCAAATCAATAAACAGTTCAATGACATAATAAAAGAAGCTGCACTTGAAGTAGGCGGAAAGAACGACAATCGAAGCTCCAGCAAACTCTCGGTAGAAACTAAACAGCTTATGCAAAAACGTAGAGACATAAAAGTATCGTCAAATAGGGACAAGATAGAATTGGTTGAACTAAAAAAAGACCATAAATAAAAAGAAGAGGGAAGATGTACGGAAATTCAATACTCAAATAATAAATGAAGCAGTGATTTCAGGTACCAGCATGAAAGCAGCTAAAAGAAGACTAGGAATAGGGAGAAATCAAATGTATGCAATTAAAAACCAGACGGAGAAGTAACACATAACAAGAATGAAATCATCAAAGTAGTGGAAGACTTTTATAGGGATCTATACAACTCAA
>NW_020870299.1:635029-640029 GCF_003789085.1 Penaeus vannamei
TGAGATGTCAGTCGGTCCTCATGGTTCGGGAGTTGATACCGGCAGCGAGAATTCCCTTTTCCGGGATTTTGCTAGATCCCAGAAATTGAGGATTTCTGGCTCTTGGTACCAGCGCCCAGACCCACATCTTAGACATGGTACAGCGATGCGGGTAATGCAACCAAGGAGATCGACCGCATTCTCGTTAGCACTCGTTGGAGGATCCTCCAGAACTGCAGGGTGTACAGGAGTGCTGAGTTTTGTGGTACTGACCAAGATTGGTTGTGGCTACCCTCCAGGTACACTTCAAAACTCCCCAGCGGCCCAATGACCACCCTAGAGTGTTTCATCTGGACAGGCTGAAGGAGAGGGAGTGTGCTCGGAGGTTTGCTGAGACAATCTCTGATCAGTTCACAGCGCTTGACAATCTGACGGACCCTGTTCTTCTGTGGGACACCTTCAAGCATGAAATGCTTGATGCAGCCTAAGAATCGATTGGAGAACGCCCGAGAGCAAGACAGAGTTCAATCTCTCAGGAGACACTGGAAGCCACTGATGCTTGCCGTGCGGCTCGTCTGGCAGGGGATCGGGATTTGCACCATTCTCAGGTGCGCAGAACTCGGTCTCTGTTAAGAAGGGACAAGGAACAGTTTATTAGGAATCTTGCTGAGGAGGTTGAAGGCCATTTCTTAGTAAATGACCTTCGTCCTGCATACCAAGCCCTGAGAAAATTGAACTCCAAGCCCTCTTCACAGGTGACTGCAGTTCGCTTAGTGGGTGGCCAGATCGTCTCAGATCCTGTTGCAGTGAGGGAGCATTGGGCTGAATACTTTGAGCAGTTGTATCAGGTTGACCCTCCAACAGTTAACTTGGATGTGGGTAGTGCCGTGATTCCACTGCCGGACCCACTCATTAGCGAGGACCCTCCCTCCCTAGCTGAGGTTAGGGAGGCGATCTCCAAGCTGAAGAGTGGTAAAGCAGCAGGTATTTGCGGCATCCCAGCTGAACTGTTAAAGGCTGGTGGTGAACCTATGGCACAGGCATTGCATGCTGTCCTGGCTGCCATTTGGCAGTCCGGTACCGTTCCCTCTGACCTGTTGAGGGGTGTGGTCATCCCTCTCTGGAAGGGGAAGGGGGACCGATGGGACTGCAGCAATCACCGTGGTATCACACTGCTCAGTGAACCAGGCAAGGTTCTTGCCCGCATCCTTCTGAGGCATATCAGAGACCATCTACTAAGCCATCAGAGGCCAGAGCAATCCGAATTCACTCCTGGTAAGTCCACAATAGACCGTATCCTTGCGCTTCGAATCATTGTAGAGCGCCGTCGTGAGTTCGGACGTGGGTTGCTTGCAGCCTACATCAACCTCAAGAAGGCGTTCGATACAGTACATCGAGAATCACTCTGGGAGATCCTGAGACTGAGAGGAATTCTAACAAGGATTATTGAACTAATAGCAAACCTATATACTGGTACTGAAAGTGCTGTAAAGTGCGGTGGGGGCCTGTCGAGCTTCTTTCCTGTCAGTTCAGGAGTGAGGCAAGGCTGTGTTCTTGCACCAGCCCTTTTCAACACTTGCATGGACTGGATACTAGGCAGAGCTACTGTTCAAAGTCATTGTGGAGCAACACTAGGTAATATTAAGGTTACAGACCTTGATTTTGCCGATGATGTTGCAATTCTATCTGAGTCTTTGGAAACCTTAGTGGTGGCCCTCTATGCATTTAGTAATGAAGCGAAGCCCTTGGGTCTAGAGGTCTCCTGGACCAAGACCAAGGTCCAGGACTTTGGGGAATTGCTAGGAGAACCTGTTCAGTCGGTATGTGCTTGCGGCGAGGACATTGAAGTCACAGAGAGCTTTACATACCTTGGTAGTGCAGTTCATAACTCTGGGCTGTCAGACCAGGAAGTCAGCAGACGGATTGGCCTGGCAGCAGGGGTCATGAACTCTCTCAACAAGTGTATTTGGAGATGCCGGTACCTGTGCAAAGGACCAAGCTATGGGTTTTCAGGGCCCTGGTAATGCCAGTTTTGCTCTACGGTAGTGAAACCTGGACATTATCCAGTGCACTGGAGTCTCGTCTTGACGCCTTTTGTAATAGGTCCTTGCGCCGGATCATGGGGTACTGTTGGCGGGACCATGTGTCTAACCAACAGCTGCACCGTGAGACTGGCACAGGTCCTGTTACCTGCACAATCCGGGATCGCCAACTCAGGCTATATGGCCACCTGGCTCGCTTTCCACAGGCTGATCCTGCCCATCAGGTTGTGTCTGTAAGAGACAACCCTGGGTGGAGGAGGCCTGTGGGACGACCTAGGAGGTCGTGGCTTGGGCAGATCGATCAAACCTGTCGGGAAGAGCTCGAGATGGGCCGGGCCCCTGCCTGGCGACTTGCCATGAGGGATCCCAAAAGGTGGAAGCAGAAGGTAGACGCGGCTATGCGCCCCCGTTGGCGTTAGCTCCGGATGATGATGATGATGATATATATATATATATATATATATATATATATATATATATATATATATATAATATATATATATATATATATATATATATGTATATATATATATATATATATATATATATATATATATATATATATATATAATATATATATATATATATATATTATATATATATATATATATATATATATATATATATATATATATGTATATATATATATATATATATATATATATATATATATATATATATATATATATATGCACGTGTTCATATATATATCCATATATATATATATATATATATATATATATATATATATATATATATATATATATATATATATATATATATATATATATATATTATATATATATATATATATATATATTATATATATATATATGCACGTGTTCATATATATATCCATAATGCCTTAACTGAGCAATAGCCTTTATTCTGTAAATTCTCAGTGTCCCTTTTCGAAATCATGACGGTTCTCTTTTTTAATTTAAATTTCAATGGGCATAGATACATTACTATAGACTTACGATCTTTCTAGTTTTACTGAACATATAAAACAGGACAAAATATGGTGTTTTCAGACAGCTAGAATTAACTTTTCGTCGGACATTACGAGAGAAAATTGGTGACAGTCTGCGCCGTCAATGGCGCACTTTGTTGTTTGAACAAATGCCTGAGAATAGGCAACACGGTGCATTAAATCTGTGGGTTACTATTGTATTCCTAATAATAAGATACCCCCGTATATATTCACGTGACCCTAAACGATGATTGAGTACAAGAAAACAATTTAAAAATATGGTGTTTCTGAAGTTTCCAAACTTTGCCTTCTATACTGAGTTATACTTACCAGAAACACAGCATTCGCCATTGTTATAAAAGAATCCCAGCCACTATATAAAAAGCACTTAAACGCGTATATTCTATTGAAACCCCATTGTGCGTGCGTGTTTGTGTGTGTGTATGTTCATGTGTGTGTGTGATCCAAATTACTTACTCAATATGGCGAAAATAATAATCATGAGCCTGCAGTGTCTTCAATTAGATAAGTTGAAGGTCTAACCCATTTGAAAAAGTAGTAACGAAAACACTAAATGAAAATATGTAAGAATGATTAGTTTTGACTGTGTATAATGTGTCACACTTTGAATGTAAAGCGTGGTAAAGGCGATAGGACACGCTCTGCCGGTACATTATACCAGCTGCGATGAAGGACGAGTATATTGCATTTGCTACTGCTAAAATCTTGGTTATACATAATTCAAACTGCGTTAGACTGATGTGAAACAATTTTCGATATCAGATCATTCAGAAAGGGGAAAATGAAGACAGAATAATGCTTCAACAAAATTTCAAAGCAGACATTATCAGGACTAACGGAAGTATCAAAGAACTTGAGCTTGCGACGAAAAAGCCGACTTTCTGCTCAATGAAATCCCGAATGGAAACTTTTTAACGAAATTTATAGCGTTGCGAGTGGTTGGAGGCAACATTTTTGGCCGGAGAAGTTGGAATTGGTCGCACTTGTGTTCTGTCGCAGATCAGGGCGGATCTACCTCAAATATCAATTTCCTTGTGACCTTTATCAACCATTATCACCTCGCTGGGCACGCCGACCCCGCCGCTGCCCTCACCTCAGTGCCTCCGTGAGTCATGTCTGTTTACCTTTTTATTCTAAAGTCTGACATGAGAGCATAATGACTATTTCGCTGTCATTGCCATGCAAGACGTTAAATGATATAAAAATCACTGTTACAATTTCCGTTCAATTACATAACATAATCCGCGTCTCCTTCCTCGCTTTCTTGAACATCATTTAGGAAGTCGTTCGAAAGTCGCAAGGAACCCATAAATTCTCGTCACGGTATTCTGGCAAGAAAATTCTTCAGGTTACTTGGGACGTTGTTTAACCCGGTTCAGATATCTAGGAACTTTATACTGTCGTCATGGTCGTACCTCTGGGGAGTATCGTTGCCCGTGTTTAATGGTCGTGTTTAGTTATTTTGATTGAAATTATTCACTGTAATGTAGTATCATCAGTAGCAGCATCAGTAGTAGTAGTAGTAGTAGCAGATGTTGTTGTTGTTGTTATTATTATCATTGTCAATATTATCATTAGTAGTAGTAGTAGTAAGTGTTATTGTTGATGTTGCTGTTGTTATTATCATTATCATTATTAGCATTACTATTATTATCATTTTTGTTGTTGTCATTATCATTATCATTAACATTATCATCACTGTTATTGTTGTTATGATTACTATATTAATTATCATCAGTGCTGTTATCATTATCATTATCACCGTTATCATCAATGATAGTATTTCTATTATCATTTTTATTATTATTATTACTATTATTGTTGTTGTTATTATTATTATCGTTTATATTGATAATAATAATAGTGATATTACAATTATTATTATTTTTTTTGTTATTATGATTATTATCATTTTTATTATTATGATTATTATCATTTTTATTATTATGATTATTATCATTATTAGTGTTGTTATTATTGTTATT
>NW_020870299.1:670029-675029 GCF_003789085.1 Penaeus vannamei
AGACTCTCTCAGCTTTGCAGATCCTTCTGAAAGCCCAAGCCACCGATAACCTCAGGCTAAACATGATAGATCTATTTCAATTCAGACAGAGGAACAGGAGAAAACATTAACTTATGGTGGGCTTACAGGCCACATCAACATCTCTGGCAATGACTCTGCTGATGCTAGGAGTAGCCTTAAACTCTCATCGATCACGAGTCACATCACACAATCACACAAGAGCATTTGATCCACAACAATCTGGACTCTCCCAGTATCCAGTATCTGCGATCTCAGCTTCTTTGTAAGTACAGCTGCCAGGTGTCTTATCGACTTGCTCAGCCTACTAGACTCCCTTCAGGCCCTTATCAGTGCCCTTCCTCCAAGGTGAATAATAATAATAATAATCCTCATTAACATGCATGACTACCAGATTTATTCTTTTTTTCCACTCGCGACTTCTTTCTCAAACCTCAAATTATTAAAAGCAACAAGAAATTGTCTACATGCCATTTTTTACTGACGATTTACAATGTAATTTCCTTGCTGCCAACAAACCTGTCAAGCTATTAGACGGTGCTAGCCACTCAGGAATCTATGGCAATGAGCACGTTGATAGTTGGCGTTTGATTTGCCTGAAAGTTGGAATTGCAAAGTTAAGTGCAGGCATTGCAGTTCCATCCAAGTTCAATTATATCCACTCCAGTTACTGACCACAAAACCATACTAACTTTCCTCCGTCACAAAATATTTCTATCTTTGTACTGACAAAGATTTTTAAAACTAAAAGTGCACAATTAAAAGTAAATCAATGGTGAATATGAAACCTGATTGAACAAAAAAAGAGAAAAAAAAAAGAATCCTATATCAAAACATATTTTCATATCTAAAACTGATACAATGTAATAAAATAATGACAGACATAATAGTTATAAAGATAGTAATAATAATGATAATAATTATAATAACAATGATTGTATAAATGATGATAATAATGATAATGATAATGACAATAATAACAATATAAATAATAATAATGATAATAATAAAAGTAATAATAATCATAATATAGTATTAATGATGATAATTGTAGTATTTATACAGTTGCTATCATAACAGAATCAATAACCATTATAGTGATTATAATAATAATGATGTTAATAATGATGATAACAAAAATGATAATGATACTGATAATAATATCGAATAAGATATTGATAATGATAATAAAAATGAAAATAACAATAGCTTTAAAATTCAGAAAATGAAAATGAAAAAAATAATGATTATAATCACAATTATAATGGTGATAATGATAATAGCGACGTTTACAATAATGATGATGTTTATGGTAATAATAATGATGTTTATAATAATGATAATGATAAAAATAATAATAATCATACTATTGATTATTATTATAATAATTATTATAACATCAGTGAAAATAAAATAAGTAATAATACTAATAGTAATAACAATAGTAATAATGATAATAATAATGACAATGCTGCTAATAATAACGACAACAATAATTTTAATAATGATGATTATGATGATGACAAAAGTATTAAGGATGGTTATAATAACGATAAGGATACTCATACTATTAATGATAATCATGACAATGGTAATGAATATTATCATTATTGTTATTATTATCATCATTATTATTATTATGATAATAACAACAACAATAATAATAAACATAATGGTGATATTGATAAAGGTAATAACATTAAGAGCAATGACAATTACGGTAATGATAATGATAATAATTGTTACTATTAATGATCATAACAATGATGATACTAAATGATAATAATAGTGTTACTTTTAACACTATTATCATTATTAATAGTATCCTTATTATTATCATTATTTTTGTTAACGTTATTATTGTTATTATTACTATTATTATTATTATATTTTTTTCTTTTTTATTATCCTCATCATTATAATTATCATAATCATCATCATTATCATCATTATTATTATTATTGTTATTATCATTCTCATTTACTTCTCATTATTAAAGTAATAGTAAAAAGGATAATTGAAATACTTATAACAGTAATAGTAATAATAACAGTAATGATAATAATAAGAATAAATAGAATAATTATGATAATCATGATAATAAAAGCAATATGCCATTGACAATGATAATAATCATCATCATGATAATAATAATAATAGTTATATTAACAATAATAATTGAATAATAATAATAATATACATATATAATATTGATTACAACATTAATAAGGAAAATGATAATGAATAAAATAATAATAATGACAATACTAGTGATAATACTGATAATGATAACAATAACATTAATAATAATAATAATAATAATAAAGTGATGGTGAAAATAATAAAAAATAATGATAACAATAATGATGATTATTTTATCATGATAATAACAATGATTATGATAATGCTGAAGATGGTAAAAATGATAAGAAAATAATTGTGATATTACTAATGATAATGATAATGATAGTAACAATAATAATAGTAGTAATAACAACGATAATGATAACAGAAATGATGATAATTATACCAACAATAAGAAAGGTAATAATCATAATGATGAAAACGATGGGTATAATGATAGTATGAAATGATGTTTTGGTGACGATTATGATATTAATGATAATGATGATAATAAGATTAATGTACTGCACACCTGCTGAGGAAAGTGTTATCATTATAGACTTTCGTACTCTTTTAAGTTCTTTTCGTTGAGTTTTGGTTTGCTTGTCAATGTGGTTTTGTTTTATCAATTTTGTTTTCGTACTTTTCTGTTGCTGGTAATGTACTGTTAAGCGTACTGGTTAACATGTGTCATCCTTCCTTTTACCCTGAGGTCTTTGGGTTAGACCCGGCACTGAATTTTTAACTAGCCTATCAAGGGACATACACATGATAATAATAATAATAATAGTAATAATAATAATGTTAATGATAATAATAATAATAATAATAATAATAATAATGACGAAAACAGCAACAACAGTTACAGTGGTAGCAAATATTATTATTACTATCATCATCATTATCATTATAATCTTTCATAAATTGATTATTACAGTAACCATAATAATGAATATGATGACTAACAAAAGTAATGGTAATAGTAATCATACTTATAACTGTGATAATGATAATAATGATTGTTATAACAGTAATAGTGATTAATATTTTAAACAATAACAGTAATGGTGATAGTGAAAATTATGAAAATATGTGTCCCTGCGCTTGTGGGTCCTTTATGTGTAGTACGATTTGTTTTTGTTACCCCTCAAATATAGTGTTAATCATTTTCTATAGAAGATATCATTCTAAAAGAATGTTTTCGGTAGGACTTGTTCATATGTAAACAGTGCCGCTCCTTTACCCCTCGCCTAGATCTTCACTTCTTATGTTCCACCAGGATAGAGCCCTGGTAAATATCTGGATCTCGTGCTGATAATTTCTTACCTTGACCAATAGATCCGCAATGACCAGCCTCGTCGTCACTGTTAGCGAGAATTGCGACCACTATCCCCAGCTCTTTTTCCTTATTACCATGAATGCTTACTGTGGTGGCCGGATTGCCAACAGGTGCTACAGCCAACACGGTGTAACTAAGAAGCATAATCTTTTTATCGGCCTAGCAGCTATGGTGGGTGGTCCCGGTCTCAGAAATTGTGTGTGATTACAAGGTGGCGTTCGGCTCGCCACAATGCTGGTAACCTGTCGGCAATGTCAATTGTCTCAGTAATTTGCCATCCACAGTGGTAGACTAGTCTTATACTGTGCAGTATGATTTCGGCACCTTTAATTACTGTTTCAGAGAGTGGCAGTGGTTCATAGCCAGTGGCATCTGAGTACCATCTAGCGTAGGAGCTGTCCTAAGATTTTTCGGTTTAGGTTAATGATTATGGGATTTGGAGGCGTACTCCTGTAATTTTCAGCTAGTATGTCCGCAAGCTCATTCTGACATTTGTGTGGTTGGGGACCCAGTTTATGATGATTCTTCTACCCTGAGCAAGAATCCTCTGTGCTAAACTAAGCTGAGGTAGATGTCGTAGCGCATGCTGTGCTGTAGACTGTCAGCTGCTGCGCTAGAATCTGTATGTACAACCACGTGTCCTTCCCTCAGGGATGCGTGGGTCAGGGATCCCGTGATAGCAACTGCTTCTGCCTGAAGCAATGAGGCATTGTCTATTACTCTCATGGATTTTGTGGCATCCTTTGCTGCAAAGCCGTCCCCTGCAGTTTGGCTTCTGCCTTCATTCAATGCATGGGTATTGATTCTTTCTCCTTGACAAGCTCATGACTAAAAACTCGATCAAGTTCTGTGCCCATGGCGGGGGTTCAACATAATCAGGATGGGGGGAGTCCATGCCCTTAATAGGAGTTTTTCCAAAGAACTCATAGTCTTGTTCTAGGCGTATTAGTACTTTTAGTTTCATGCATGTGTTCCAGGGTGCCTGGATGGCCTTGGAAAGGAACTGTGCTGCCATTAGATCAATTCAGGAGTCCAGAGGCAGACGGTTTGCCTCCATGAGGCAAACCGTCTGTCTCCAGTTTTTTTCTCCTGTGCGACAAAAAGCATAGTCCTCAATAGGACGGGCAGCATGTACATAGAATGATTATAGTACTTTGTATCCTGCTACTTTATGTCTCCGGCAGCATGTACATAGAATGATCTTAGTACTCTGTGTCCTGCTCCTATATGTCTACCGGTCATGACACGCATTCTTGCCCTAGTTCGGTCAACCAAGTACTGGATCTCCTTTTGGAAGGAAAGTTTCTGGTCGAACATGCCCCATGGTATTGGAAGACCTGACCTCACTCCAGGCCCATTTCCTGGGCATACAGACTTACAGCATAAATATTAAGTCTCAGAGCCATCGATTTGGCTGCAGAAATCTTTAGTCCTGTCCTACAACTCCTCAAACACAAGGGCTGGGCTCTTCACAGGCAGTGTCGACCAGTCGAGATGATTGCAAAGTCGTCTGTACATA
>NW_020870299.1:687529-690029 GCF_003789085.1 Penaeus vannamei
TCTCTGTTGCATGACTTCATCTTCATTAGGATTCTTGATATTCATAGATAGCTGTTGTTGATATAATACTTATCAGTATTTTCTTTACGTTCATACATGATATTTTAACACTTTGTGGTTCATATTTTGTTCTCTATCGCATTTCACTGATATCTGATTAATTTCCCTACATAGCAATTTTGATCATGCTATGATATTGTCATCCCATGTCATATCAGTGACCTTTTCATGTGCTTTCCATACACCCCTACTACCTCATACTACGGGTGCCTGAATATCACTAGAGCCATAGCTTACGTATTTTTTGCAAAATGAGGGCGATTTGGGTAGCGTGGTAAAGTGATGTTATTATATACATATACTGATGAAATATCTATCTATCTGTCTATCTATCTATCTATCTATCTATCTATCTATCTATCTATCTATCTATATATATATATATATATATATATATATATATATATATATATATATATATATATATATATAAAGATTCCATACTACCAGAAACCAATGACCTGACCACACGTGAGAGACTCGACCCATGTCAGATGTACCGACCGGCAGGCTGGATGAACTAGGCCTATTTGGCAACTTCGATGACACCTCTTGAATTTATACTGATAATTTTGTCTATAGAATAAAAATTTCATATGAACCATGATCAGTTCCATTCCTTGCACATCGTTTTCCTTAATAATCTTCAGCTACGAGAGAAAAGGAATCTTTGGCTTACCGTGTTTCCGGCCGGGCCACTCCCTGAAGATGTCGATGGTCTCCTCCGTGTAGGTGACTCCAGCCACCTTGAGCACCCACCTGACGGCCTCGCCTCGGGCCCGCAGCGACAGGTATTTCAGCTGGTACGTCATCGTTCACCTTTCTGACATAACAAATGATAATAATGATACTACTGCTGAAGATAATAACAAGGATAATTATGATTATAATAATGGTGTACTACTATTATAGTCTATTCACTTGTCTCTGATAACTGGAGCCTGGAAATGTTTGAAGCAAGACTGGCCATGGGCCGGTAGAACTCGGAAGAGCGGCGTAAATTTTGTTCTTATTCTCATTGATATTTTTTAGTGTAAATTCCTCAACCTATTGTACATACTCGTCCAGTAAAAAAAAAAAAAAAAAAAAAAAAAAAAAAAAAAAAAAGTTAACAGGTCGTTTTCTTTACTCTATACAAAATTCAATTCGTGTACCGTTGTAAATCTTATATGTCCGACTTCGTTTTACATACTGGACTAGATAAATGGCTCACGCGGCGTTTCTGCTGCTTCCACTTCTCACAGGCCTATTACATGTCTGTTCGCCTCGTTTTTTTTTTTTTTTTTTTTTTTTTTTTTAAGATGTATTTGGTTCCTTTTTAGTCGCATGTTTTGAAATATCCAATCTCACGGTAGTATTATTCCTCAAATGTTATGCCATCTCATATTACCTTTCTCTTATAACTGAGGAAAAATAGTAGCTATTGAGCTCTGTGGTTAGACTCGGGAGCCCTAGGTCTGTGGCTGGACTCCGATACCTTGGCTCTGTGGCCGGACTCTGGACTTCTAACAGCAGCAACACTGCCATTCATGTTAATTGCTCCACATATCACGGTCATCTGACAAGTTAACTTGTTTAACTGGGACGATTGTTTGCAGAATTCGATAGTCTTTCAAACCCTTTCATCATGAATCCTAAATGGCACCACTTAAGGCGGGGAACTATAGAGCGGAACGCCAATGTCTGACCCTGTGAGTGAGTGCCAGGCCTCTCGGTCCTAAAAAGAAGAGGAAATAACGACACGGCTATTAGTAGTAGTAGTAATCCTAGCATAAATGAAGGTATGGGGGTCCAGAATGTGAAAGCAACGATGCTGTGTTATCGGTGAGACTTTGATTTAACAGACAGGTAACAAACGTATTTCAGGCAATTGGTCTAAGAACACCGTCATCCTCATAGCCTCAAATGATGATGATGATAATGAAAATTATGGTTATTGTTGTTGTTGTTATTGTTATCATTATATGTCATTATTATTATCATTATCATTATTATCATCATTATTTTTATTATTATCACTATTACCATTATTATGATAATGGTAATACTAGTAAGATCAATCCTAATTAAGATTTTGACAGTGTCGAATTTGTCAATGATTGTGTTATTTCTGTTGTCATCGCTATAATATCACCATTGTTATTATTATTGCTACTACCATTATCATTATCATTATCATTATTATTATCTTTATTATTACTATTCTCATCATCATCATTTATAATTTTAATATAAAATAATGATAAAAGAGGAAAAGAACAAGAATGATAATAATAATGATAATGATAATAATAATGAAAAAAAAATATTAATAACAATAGTAATAACAATAACATATTTGTAATGGTTGCAATATGATGAAAATGATAATTATTATGATGATAATAATATCAATAACAATAATGATAATAACAATAATAATGATAATGACAATATTGAT
>NW_020870299.1:695029-700451 GCF_003789085.1 Penaeus vannamei
ACACACACACACATATATATATACGTATATATGTAGTGTATGTGTGTACACATATACTGTATATAAGCAAGTGGCTTCCAAAACCAGCACCCCGACGTGAACCAAGACGACAATTATGGCTGACCTGGAACAACCCTTAGATCGTACCTGGAAGTCGCACATGTATGTGTGTGTGTATGTGTGTGAATATATGTATATATGTATGTGTATATATATATATATCTATATATGTGTATGTATATATCTATATCTATTTATCTATATCTATATATATATAATGTATATAATATATATATATATATATATATATATATATATATATATATATATATATATATATATAATATATATATGTATATAATATAATATATATATATATATGTATTATATATTATATAATATATATATATATATATATATATATATATATTATATATATAATATGTATGTATCATCATCATCATCCGGAGCTAACGCCGACGGGGGCGTTTAGCCGCGTCCACCTTCTGCTTCCACCTTTTGGGATCCCTCATGGCAAGTCGCCAGGCAGGGGCCCGGCCCATCTCGAGCTCTTCCCGACAGGTTTGATCGATCTGCCCAAGCCACGACCTCCTAGGTCGTCCCACAGGCCTCCTCCACCCAGGGTTGTCTCTTACAGACACAACCTGATAGGCAGGATCAGCCTGTGGAAAGCAAGCCAGGTGGCCATATAGCCTGAGTTGGCGATCCCGGATTGTGCAGGTAACAGGTCTTGTGCCAGTCTCACGGTGCAGCCGTTGGTTAGACACATGGTCCCGCCAACAGTACCCCATGATCCGGCGTAAGGACCTATTACAAAAGGCGTCAAGACGAGACTCCAGTGCGCTGGATAATGTCCAGGTTTCACTACCGTAGAGCAAAACTGGCATTACCAGGGCCCTGAAAACCCGTAACTTGGTCCTTCTGCACAGGTACCAGCATCTCCAAATACTCTTGTCGAGAGAGTTCATGACCCCTGCTGCCAGGCCAATCCGTCTGCTGACTTCCTGGTCTGACAGCCCAGAGTTATGATCTGCACTACCAAGGTATGTAAAGCTCTCTGTGACTTCAATGTCCTCGCCGCAAGCACGTACCGACTGAACAGGTTCTTCTAGCAAGTCCCCAAAGTCCTGGATCTTGGTCTTGGTCCAGGAGACCTCAAGACCCAAGGGCTTCACTTCATTACTAAATGTATCGAGGGCCACCACTAAGGTTTCCAAAGACTCATGTAGAATTGCAACATCATCGGCAAAATCAAGGTCTGTAACCTTAATATTACCCAGTTTTGCTCCACAATGACTTTAAACAGTAGCTCTGCCTTGTATCCAGTCCATGCAAGTGTTGAAAAGGGTTGACACAAGAGCACAGCCTTGCCTCACTCCTGAACTGACAGGAAAGAAGCTCAACAGGCCCCCACCACACTTAACAGCACTTTCAGTACCAGTATATAGGTTTGCTATTAGTTCAATAATCCTTGTTAGAATTCCTCTCAGTCTCAGGATCTCCCAGAGTGATTCCCGATGTACTGTATCGAACGCCTTCTTGAGGTCGATGTAGGCTGCAAGCAACCCACATCCGAACTCACGGCGGCACTCTACAATGACTTGAAGCACAAGGATACGGTATATTGTTGACTTACCAGGAGTGAATCCGGATTGCTCTGGCCTCTGATGGCTTAGTAGATGGTCTCTGATATGCCTCAGAAGGATGCGGGCAAGAACCTTGCCTGGTACACTGAGCAGTGTGATGCTGTGGTGATTGCTGCAGTCCCATCGGTCCCCCTTCCCCTTCCAGAGAGGGATGACCACACCCCTTAACAGGTCAGAGGGAACAGTACCGGACTGCCAGATGGCAGCCAGGACAACATGCAATCCCCGCGCCATAGGTTCACCACCAGCCTTTAACAGTTCAGCTGGGATGCCGCAAATACCCGCTGCTGTACCACTCTTCAGCTTGGAGATCGCCTCCCTAACCTCAGCTAGGGAGGAAGGGTCCTCGCTAATGGGTGGGTCCGGCAGCGGAATCACGGCACTACCCACATCCAAGTTAATTGTTGGAGGGTCAACTTGATACAACTGCTCAAAGTATTCAGCCCAACACTCCCTCACCGCAACAGGATCTGAGACAATCTGGCCACCCACTAAGCGAACTGCAGTCACCTGTGAAGTGGGCTTGGAGTTCAGTTTTCTCAGGGCTTGGTATGCAGGACGAAGGTCATTTACTAAGAAATGGCCTTCGACCTCGTCAGCAAGATTCCTAATAAACTGTTCCTTGTCCCTTCTTAACAGAGACCGAGTTCTGCGCACCTGAGAACAGTGCAAATCCCGATCCCCTGCCAGACGAGCCACACGGCAAGCATCAGTGGCTTCTAGTGTCTCCTGAGAGATTGAATTCTGTCTTGCTCTTGGGCGTTCTCCAATCGATTCTTAGGCTGCATCAAGCGTTTCATGCTTGAAGGTGTCCCACAGAAGTACAGGGGCCGTCAGATTGTCAAGCGCTGTGAACCGATCAGAGATTGTCTCAGCAAACCTCCGAGCACACTCCCTCTCCTTCAGCCTGTCCAGATGAAACACCCTAGGGTGGTCATTGGGCCACTGAGGAGTTTTGAAGTGTACCCGGAGGGTAGCCACAACCAATCTATGGTCAGTACCACAGAACTCAGCACTCCTATACACCCTGCAGTTCTGGAGGATCCTCCAACGAGTGCTAACGAGAATGTGGTCGATCTCCTTGGTTGCATTACCCGCATCGCTGTACCATGTCCAACGATGTGGGTCTGGGCGCTGGTACCAGGAGCCAGAAATCCTCAATTTCTGGGATCTACCAAAATCCCGGAAAAGGAGGGAATTCTCGCTGCCGGTATCAACTCCCGAACCATGAGGACCGACTGACATCTCATAGCCAGCTCGATCACAGCCAGATACCGCATTGAAGTCACCCAGAACAATACAAATATCTCACCGGGGACAGCTGTTTGCCACGGATGCAAGTTTGGCATAGAATATCTCTTTCACATCAAGTTTACAAACATCGGTAGGAGCGTACACAGCAATAAGAGACATGAAGCCCAAAGACAACTTCAGTCTCATTACCATTATACGCTCATCGACTGGAGTGACCTCTAACACCGAGGGCTGGAGCCTACCAGAGACAGCTATGGCTACTCGCTGGAGATGGTGACCATCGCTGCGGCCTGACCAGTAATAGGTGTAGCCACCTACTTTGGTCGTGCCGCTGCCAGGTCTTCTCACCTCCGAGAGAGCAGCCACCCCTACTCTCAGCCTCCCCAGTTCCCTCGATAGCAGGGGTAACCGATCATCCTGACGTAAAGAGCGGACGTTCCAAGCCCCCACCCTGACTTCCCACCTGAGGTTAACCCTCGGGCAGTCGCTCCGGGTGGACTCCACCTTTTGCACCCCCGCCGACACTGCCCCACATAAAAGGCGGCAGGCTACAGGACCCTTCATCCACCTGTGGGGTTCCCTAGGACTTTGCCCCACAAGCTTCATATTGGGCTGGCGGCTACCAGGACACAGGCAGGACGAGGAGCTCCCGTTCCTATTCCGCGCCCCAGCAGTCACCCTCCCAACAGGGCCTGCAGCCCGCCTCTCTCGCTGGGTAGGAGGGACATTACCCCTCCCCCCAGCATTTCCAATTAAGTGTGATGCTGCCAGTGGATTATTTCTCTGGGGAGGAGGAACTGGCAAGGCTTACCTCCCCAAGCATCCCATTGACCCCAGGGGGCTTAGGGGCAGGAGTTAGTACAGGGCCAGGGCGTGTCCACACGCTGTACCTCTGGGGCCTCCTGCTGCTCCGAGATCCCCTACAGTTCAGCCTGGGACCGCAAGGTGCCAGTTTCCATAGGTGGCCACGAGGAGGCACTGCAGAAGTCTTGATGATGGAGAGGCTATGCACTGGTAGGGGAGACTTATGCAGCGCTGCTCCCTTTTTCGCACAAGGCTAGCCAGCGGAGGCAGCTGCAAGCGAGAAGGCATGGAAGCACTAAACACTATCTAGGCTACCACACCATCGCTTCACACCACCCTGCGCATGAAGCACCACCCCATATATATATAATATAATATATATATATATATATAATATATATTATATATATATTATATTATATATATATATATTATTAAATATATTATATATATATATATATATATATATGAACATAACCACAAACACAATCACGTGAACAGAAAAATGAAAATGAGAATTGAAAATAAGCGTGACGTTTCGAACTCTTCACGAGTTCCTCATCAGACAAAAACAGAAATGGATACCAGGAGAGAATTTTGACGTTTATATAGTGATAGAGAGACAGAATGAACAAGAACTGAATCAGGTCTCAGGAGGAGGGTCAAGGTCGAAGAATCTGGGGAAGGCTTAGCTAACAAGTGATGAGGTAATATCATCTAATCCCCACTGGCCAGCACTTAGGTTAAAATTAGGCAATTTTCTGATTAAAAGGCCTTCAAATATTTTTCTTTCGTAAGAATTTGACGATCTATGAATTAATTTGGCGTCTTTCCAATTTAACTGATGTCCTTCGTCACGTAAATAAATAAAACAAGCATTAGACTTCTCGGCGTACCTGACACACATCTATGTTTCATTTTTTTTTTTTTTAAAGTTCTGTCGGTTTCGCCTATGTAAATTTTCGGGCAATCCTTGCAAGGAATCGTGTAAATACCTGGAGGTATCAATAGCACTGCTAGTTATATTATGCCTAATCAAAGTATTGCGCAACGTGTTCGGATAAGTAAAAACGATGTCAATGCCAGCTCCTTTAAACATACGGCGTTTTTTTTTTTTTTTTGGCACTGTCCTGTTGCATGTTACGGGAATGATTATAAAAGGTTCATTTCGCAGATGAATGCGCCTGATTTAAGAAAATACGAGGATATCCTAATTTTGAAAATGTCTCAAAAATAATATCAACTCACGATCGATGAATTCGTTTTCGCAAATCCTGTAAGCCCTCAGGAACATTGACGAGACAACTGATTTCTTAATGTTAAGCGGGTGATTCGAGAAAAAATGAAGATAATTAGCGGTGTGGGTGGCTTACGTAAACTGAAAATTTAACGAGCCATTTACATTGGATAATAGAACGTCGAGAAAAGGTAATTTTGCCTGAGTCTTCTCATTCTACTTTAAATAAGGGTTACGAGCGAGGTTATTTAATTTATTGAGAAAATCATCGGAATCTGAACGGTTCATTTCCCACATAGAAAAAAATGTCATCAACATAGCGAAACCAAATCGTGTCCGCGGGAGGATTGACGGAAGTAACTCAGATTCAAACATTTCCATGTATAATAAATTAGCTAAACCGGGCTAAGGCTTACTTTTCCATCGGCGATACCATGTATTTGCTTTACTAAAAAATCGC
>NW_020870299.1:700551-703051 GCF_003789085.1 Penaeus vannamei
AAAAACGAAAGAACAAAGATTAAAAAGAAATCAAGACTAACCGAATATCTGACAATATTTCAGTCTAGTGTTGCAACTTTTGCGAAGGAAAAACATATCTGGATCAGCCTTGGCAAACACTAAGATAAGAAAAAGTTATCAGCTATCATACAAAGCCATGTGGATGATGGCGAATTAAGGAATATCAATATTGATATGATGAAAAAGTTTTCTCAACCAAATTTTATCTCGTTATAGGTTTGACAAAAAGTTAGCTCTGATAATAATAATATCACCATGGAGGTTGCCTGTCGCCCTGGCTATTATTTGGGGATGTACTTTTTCTTCTTTGCCTTTCTCTCAATTCCACTATCTCTCTCTCTCTCTCTTAATTTTACTTTTTCTCAATAAACGTGTCAAAGTCAAAGTCTCTCTCTCTGTTATGTTGTTCCTTCCCTTCTTTTTCGTCTTGATTATTACATTTTCTTCTTATTTTCCTTCTTTTAAATGTTGCATGATATTAATAATAATGGTTTGTGTAATGATGATAATGAAATGACAAAATAAAAGACCCTTTCATGCTAAGGGCATAAGAATGGAGTTTCTATGCAGAAAATAAAAGATAAAAAGACGAAGACATTAAAGAAGAGATGAATTAAGAGATAATTTCTCAAATGATCGTGATTGTTTACATTCTGTTTTCTCGTCGCCAGCTCGTGGTCTCGGTTACGTTGGTCGCCTTCTTATTTCTCTCTCTCTCTCTTCTTCTTCCTCTTCCTCATTTCTTATCCTCCATCTCCTCATATTCCTCTTGTGTTTCCTGCATTTCCCCTTCCTCCTTTGTTTCTTCTATTTCCTTTCCCTTCCTTTCCTCTCCCGATGTTTCCTATTTCCACATTTTCGTCTGTATTTATATGCATAATGGATCACACACACACACACACACATATATATATATATATATATATATATATATATATATATATATATATATATATATATATATATATATATATATATATATATATATATATATATATATATATATATATATATATATATATATATATATATATATATATATATATATATATATATATATATATATATATATATATATATATATATATATATATATATATATATATTCACATGTATTTAGAGCGAGAGGTAGCTAAACAGATAAATAGATAGAGAGAGATAAATCAGATATGCCGTGATCGAATTTGTGAACCAGCAACAAGCACCATTTCATTACACGCAGAAAGCATGTAGAAAAGAAGGCTCGAGCGCAACAGCGCGGCATAAGACAGGAGAACTTCCAGGAAAGGAAACACCTGCGCAGGGAAACGTCACCTACCTTGGCAGCTGCATTGTCAATTAGTCTGCAATTAACTGGAGTAATGTTTTGGCATCGAGGATGATTGCACATGCGTCGGCGCAGGTGAGAACGCGCACCTGATGGAGCCGCCTTCAGGGAAACCAGATGACTGAAATTCGTCTGCGATTCGGAAAACCGCCAAAGATTTGTGACGTAGGCGGTGGAACTGACGTCACGTTTCCACAACTGCGGCGAAGGACAATAAAGGAAAACTGTATCAAAGGCATTAGATTTTTCTCCGATTTTTATACGAAATAACTTGGAAAACAAACAATGTCTTCAGAATCTAGTGCGAATAGGCTGTTTCGAATCCTTACAACACCAGTTCGAATCGTTGCTGACAAAACTTTATTCACATTCTTAAACTTTTTTAACTATTTAAATCTAAAACAGAAATTGACACTTTTTTATTTGGCTTTGTAATTTCTTTCGATATTAGGAGTATTTTCCTCACCTCTATGTTTTTATGATTGCAAACACGAAAATGGAAAGATTCGCTTTCCCAGAACAGTATTCCCTAAATCTTTAGCAGAGAGAGCAAAGAGGAAGGGATGAAGGACACGGAAAAATATAAAATACAAGGATCATTGTGACTCAAGCAACTCCTCAATCTATCCGAGAGCAAGTCACTTTACAACGGAAAGCACAAGCTGTGTTAACTTCATCGCAACTGGGCTGTGGCTACAAATACTCACAGACAAACATTTGTACCCCCCCCCCTCCTCTCTCTGCCTTTTTCTCTCTTTTTCTATTCGTGTTATTTATCAGTATAGTAACATTGTAATCTCAAGGCTGTCAGTGAGAGAGGAAGAGGCATACAAACGGGTAGAGGTCGATTGATAAATAAATAAAGACAATAAGATGGAAAGAGAGACTTCCAAGGGCGGATCATAACGTGAATTTTCGTCCCACTCAGCTGGCCCCATAGGTAGTTCGCCCAAAGGCATCCCCAGCGGGGATAGAACCTTGGACCATAAAAATCATCGTTGCAAGCAACGGCTGGGCTACCAGGGAGTCAGTCAAAAACAAGAGTTTCGAAAATTCCGCGCGTTCCAATACTACGCAAGCAAACCCACTGTATTATCGTCACTGTATTATTGACTACGGTTTTCTCGTATCTTGTGTTTTTATTTCGTTTTT
>NW_020870299.1:708051-715551 GCF_003789085.1 Penaeus vannamei
TCTAGAGGTAATGATTGTAAGATTACAAATATATGTTAATCACATTTCTGTATATTTAGTATTGAAGAAAACCATTGGCTGATACTATGATAATACAATATCATAGATACTGTTTGCAAAATGTATGCTCTATTGTAAGTTGGCAAACAGTGCATTTCTGATTATGTAGATTTCTTTCATTGAACTTAGTCATGTGATTGATAAATGCAAAAAACTGCCTACCCTTTGCACCATTTCATACTAGTTTATTAATTAAAGGGTCTTCATGGAAAGTAGTTATGACAGGTTAGCAAGCTGATGATCTGAGCTGCTGAAATACATATCAGTATACATGGGTACGTATTCATATACCGAATACCTGAATACATATTTGTATGCATAAATACGTATCCATATACATGAATATTTGTCCGTATGCATGAATATGTATCCGTATACCTGAATACGTGTCCGTATGCATGAATATGTATCTGTATACCTGAATACGTGTCCGTATGAATGAATACGTATCCATATGCATGAATATGTATTCGTATAACTGAATACGTGTCCATATGCATGAATACGTATCCGTATACCTGGTATATGAATACGTATCCGTATACCTGAATACGTATCCGTATGCATGAATACGTATATACCTGAATACATATCCGTATACATGAATACGCATCCGTATACATAAATACATATCCATACGCATGAATACGTATCCGTACACATGAATATGTATCCGTATACATGAATACATATTCATATACACGAATACATAAACATTTGAAAAGGAAGTGCACAAAAAGTGTTCAGAGAAGAGATAATACAAATGAGATCTTATTGCAATTGAAAATAAGGTAGCTGATAATACAACAGGAAGCACACGCGAACACACTCACCTTTACGCTAATTTAGTTTAACAATATTGGGATACAATTTAGGTAATATAAAGGCACCTTTTAGTTCAATTCCAAGGTAATTTAGTATTTGGTTATATGGATATTTAGGGAAATGAGAAAAAATCAAAGTAATATTTCATTTCATTTTTTCATAACCATTGTCACCCTCGTTCCAGTTTCCATGCGAAGATTACACAATGGAAAAAGGAAGTGAAATTAGAAATTTGAGCCCTGATGATTTGAGAATATGATGGTATCAAGGTGGGCGCAAGTTGGAGAAAGGGCTAAGATCGGTCACACTATGTATACCCTAAAGCACATGAATGTATGCATTTTCTTCCCTAATTTATTAATATCACATGGGAACAGTATTTATCTGTAAACAAGATTATCAGACTAGAATGTAGTCATTTTGCCAATAACAAAAATTGTGATATGAACATGGTAGAATGTGGTTGCACACAAGAGGATTCGTTACCCTTTTCCTTGGATCGAGTGTCTGTTACGCTTCGTGTTATTTTCACCTAACAGAACAAACGTTAATGGCTGAAACCAATAAATGTGCTAAACATCAAAGGTCAGAAATCAATATGGTAAAGTATTGTGGCAAAAATGGTAAAAAAAAAAATAATGATAATGATAAAAAAAAAATAACGATAAGAATAAAATGTGTTTAATGTCAGATTTATAATATTTACCAGTTGGGAGAGGTAGGGATAATGGGGAACAAGGAGGGAATAATGCAGATAGAGGAGAGGATGGGGTGTGTAGGGAAAGAGTGGGAGGAAGAAAGGTTGGGGAAATTTGACGGGGAGAAGGATGGATATCGGCAAGTACTTTGAAGAGGGTCTAGAAATAGGGGGATTGGAGGGTGGATGAGGAAGCGGAACATTGTTTTCGGTCATGTCTAGGAACTTTTGGATGTCTTCGAAAGTTTTTGGAGAGGAAGTTGGGTGGGGAGGTTTGGGGAACAAAGGTTCTCTTGTGAGGAGGAAAAGAGGCGATAGATGTTCGAGGAGTGGAGGAAAGGAGGGTGTAGGAGGGGATGTAGAATGCAAAGATGGGGTGGAATGTTTAGGTTGTCTGGTGTGACAGGTAAAGTGAGGAGAAGTGGTAGGCATCGGAGAAGTGGTAGATATTAGTATCTGGATTTAGACTAAAGGATTTGGGGGAGAAGGAAGTAAAGGTAGGATGGTTCAGGGTAGAGGGAAGATATACTGGTACTGTTTTGGAAGAGACAGAGAGAGAAAAACCTCGTTGCTGTACATACTGTCTAGCCCCATGGAGAGTGAGGCCTAGTTGAATCTGCTATCTAAGCTTATAGCCAGGGCAGCTCTTATTAAATGAATTATGAAAGCAACCACAACTGGCATACATACATGACTGAGCAGGGCAATTTAAATGGTTAAGACCAGGAGCAACAGTGTTTGGCTGGGTGGCCAAAATGACAACACCTGACATTGGTGAAGAAGGGGTCCATATAGTCGGACAGGCCAAAATGAACTAAATGGGGGAGGACTTGTGTATGTATGCTTATTTTCGCAATATTGGTGTATAACTTATGCTGTCCTGTGTGAGGAATAGCATAGCAATGTACTGCCACTGTATCATAGTCAACAAGGCAGGCAAGTAGTCATTGTCATAGAAAGGACAATCAGTCTCGGAGATTGAGGAATAGTGAGCTAAGCCAGGGTAGACAGTGCACGAGCTTGGGACTCAGATGTAACTGTGACAAGGCATTTATGATAGAAATGACTGGGAAAGGAAACTTTGCCAACTTGCTTTTAGAGACATTGCTGAAAGAGAAGGGTACTGTCAGAGTAAGAGGCTATGGAAGGAACCACAAAGAATCGATCCCACTTGGCTTGGCCAGTATTCAAAAGGTTTCAGAGGTGGAAACATTAAGAGGAGGAAGATAGGATGTGGAGTGAAGTAGTAGTTGGGGGGGGGGGGCAATAAGGATGAAATAGTAATTAGGTGGAAGGGGGTAGACAATGAAGAAGACTGTGCAGTTGATGGAGTGGAGAATGTTGGAGAGAGACAATGTCAGCAGACAATGAGGAAACCTCACAGTATCAGTGGCCAGAGCCATGGTCAAAGGAGAGGTGGGGGTCAAGAAAACCATTGAAATAAAAGTTAATAGGGTAGTTGATACAGGGGTAAGGGGCAAGGCTCAATACCCCATATAGGGTAAATATCTTCATTAGTGGCCATGGTGGGCCTGATATAAGAGGGAAAAAGAAATGGTCTTCCCCTCTGGGTCCCCATAAGGGGTAAGGGCATGCCGTGCCCTTGGCTCCTGGAGGCCATTCATGAATGACACAAAGCCTGCTTTTCATCATTTCAACAAGGCTCTCACACCTTAGGAAGTGGACAAAGGAAGGGAGAAAAGAAAAGGAAAAGGAAAGGGGGAGACGAAAAGGCCATGCAGAGTTGGCTGAGTCGAGGGCTGGGGCCCAAGGTAGGGGCAATCCCCACCCTGGGCCCCAGTCTGTCTCCTAAGCCCCCATAACAGCAACGACCAATGGATTAGGGGGCTAAAAATATATAAAGAGGTATAAGAAAGAATTAATGCATTAATCTTATATATCTTATACTTTAAATAGGCCTACATTTGATAAACTAATAGTCATTAGTTTAATTAGTTTATAATTGTACTTACAACACTCTTTTTCTTATAAATGAACGTAATTCTTATAATGTAAACCTTCACCGAGAGAACTGAAACCCCTCTCCCCCCCCATCTAAAGTAAAAAAAAAAAAAAAAAAAAAAAGCTATGCAATTCCATTCACAATCTCTCCTGAAATGAAGTGATATTTCCATTCATGTTCTTTGCGGAAGGGAATAGATGTGCTGGTATGTCTGCATGCAGCCACACCCGAAGCTTCAGTCTCACTTTGCATTGATTTCATGTGAACAGCAAAGAAACTAACCTCCAGATGTCTTCTTCATTCCCTGTTGAGGAAAAGGAATAATTTAGAAGTTAGCATTACCCGCTTTCACCTTGACATATCACACTGAAAAACAAAATGTCAGTGAACAATTTGAAACAAATATGGAAATTGTGGAAAGCAAACCAAACAATAATAATGCACTTAAAATCATTAACTAATTTAGATACCTGCAATTCTAAATATCTGCAAAACTTTACTTTCAACTAAATATTGAGATACAAAGAGAAAGAGAGAGAAACGCAAAGAAAAGAGAGAGAGAAAAAAAGAGAAAGAGAGAGAAAAAGAGAAAGAGAGAGAAAATGCAGAGAAAAGGAGAGAGAAAAATCAGAGAAAGGAGAAGAGGGGGAAAATGCAAAAGAGAGAGAGAGAAAGAGAGATGCAAAGAGAAAGAGAGAGAGAGAGAGACGCAAAGAGAAGAGAGAAAAGAGATGCAAAGAGGAGAGAAAAAACCCCCCCCCCCCCCACACACACACACCGGAGAAATAGATACTCCAGCTGAGACGTGGGATTGGAGAAATTCTTGGTATGCTCTATTTGAGTGAACATTTGAATAAAAATTGACTAGTTTGTGCCAATCTTAGAAAAGTGAAAGCTTCATGAACTCGACTCTTGAACTAGATTCAGGTGATATGCTTAGTATAAGCAATGTAATGCATTACAAATAACAAAACAAAAACACAGCATATGAGGATATTGACAGGAAAGACTGCCCATACGCCAAACATACATGAGAGGAAGAAACTGGCAGACAGATCACAGAACCCTAAACCTACACATCAGAAACCACAAGAATTGTACTTTATTTATCAAACAAATCACACACTTCAAATTTCAACAATAAAACTAACCGAAGCTTTAAATAAATCATTTTCCAAAAAATCATTAAGAATCTTAGATGGGAAAGCTTTGAAGTGATATCTATCTATCTATCTATCTATCTATATCTATATATATATATATATATATATATATATATATATATATATATATATATATTGTCCTTTTGAAATCAAAAAAGTCTAGGAAACTGGTTAGCCCAGTCAAAACAACACGCTTGTTACCAAGTTTTCTAGTAAACATTTTCCATCCCCAAAGGCTGTAAATACATTATGTATAGAGATGGGCTCTTTCTTGCAAAAACAAACTTATGTGCAGTAATTCCAAGGATATATATTAAAGGATCAGCCAAATCCTTCACACGGATTATTCAGCAATAGAAAATCAAAATATAAAAATATACAAGCAAAACAAAACAAAAACACCCAAACACAACACAAAAGACAAGAAAATTCACCAATAACTAAAAACAAACATGAAAAAGATCTTGGATAGATATTGCAAACAGTATACTTGAACTAATATGAAATATAACGATACACTTAAAATAAATAAAAATGAAATTGAAATAAGTGCCCAGATACTAACAAAAGCATCTGGATTCTTGGATTCTTAGAAGGAATATCAAAATACATAAATGAATAAAGTAATTCTTTGGAATGTTGGATCCATACTGAAAAAGATGAATATTTGATAGATAAAGGAAATCCCGAGGGTTTTACAGTTTGCAAAATTTGATTAAGGAAAAGGACAAATTTAGAATACTATATAAAAAACTAATACAAAAAGATGGAACAGAACAAAAGGGAGAGCATTTAACAATTTATATACAAATTAGTATGCAATATGTAATAGTCACCCTCAGAGAGAGAAAAATAGCAAAGCTATAAAGATTAGCTTTAAGAAAAAATGGTTAAGTTTACTATTAAATTACAACCCTTGTAATGACATAGCAAACAGAACCCCAGATCTAAGTCATCTAGAAATTTAAGTAAAGAGGGATCGAATTTAGCAAATAATAAAGACCCAAATAGTGCATTCCATTTTCTTATTTACTATTACTGGTGAAAAGGAGAATAGCCCAAAGCATTTCAAAAATAAGTAAATCCAAATATAAAGCAAGACAAAGACGACCTAACAGATTCATGAACACAAAACTGCAGAAGGAAAGATAGCAAGGGAACTACCTCAGGTTTCACCTACGTCACCTACGACAAAATCTAAAAATAACCTAGAAGTAGGCTAGCAAACAGAAACTAACAATAAACATAAAAAAAACAGGACAACACAAATACCTTTAATACAAATGGATAACGAAAAACTCGAATTCACAGCCAACCACACAATTCTAGGTATAGATTTTGATGCAAAATAAACCAAGGAAAACCTTAGCAATCAGCTAAAAATAAAATGATCAAATAGAGTAAATATAAAAACATATATACAACATGGGGAAGAAATAGAGAAACATTAATAAAATACTACATAAACCTGACACAGAATATGGTATCTCAATTTTCAGTAGAGTGAAAAACACAGATATAAAGATTAGAAATCCTAAAAAGTAATGATTGAAGAACAGCAATGGACTGCCTAAACCCCCACCAGTAGTAGCTTTATACACTCTTACAAATAAGATGCCATCAGGAATAAAATAAAATGCAGGCACACCAAAAATGAATATATTACATAATAAGAAAATTACGAAATAAAAAGATTAGGAGAAAAAATGAATAAGAAAAAAGATGTCTAGTTCACAAAAAGATGAAAGAAGCTTGTTCGTAGTTCTAGAAACGTAGTTACACGAAAAACAAATATATTTTCAAACAGGAGCCCTATTCCACAAATAGTTTGACATTTAAAAAAAATATAGAAACTAATTTTTATATTAGCTAAAATATATGTACATATATATCCCTAAACAACTAATAAAGTCAAAATTCATGATGATTGAAAACACGAGATATCTGAATTGTCCAAAAATATTTACAGATAGGTAAAGATTAAACCTCAAATTCTACTTCTGCAACCATATACATTCAAGACAAAATATAACAAAAGACATTAATTACCAGACAATGCAGAACAGTGTAAAAAAAATAATAAATAAATAAAATAAAATACGAAATGCTGACATTAAGAAAACATGACCTGGCAAAAATGTTAAAATTTGGGTAATGGGAATAAATGGAAAGCAACCAGCATCTAGTGTAAACAGATTGTACCCATACCCAGTCGAAACAGATCCGGATATAAGGACAACCAGAAAAGAAAATAGAACATTAGGTCATGTTTATCACACTCAAGAAATATCAAGAACAATAGAAATCAAGAAACCAAAACAGAGAAATGGATTCCAACAAGGTCCCAATGAACTACATTTACAGGACCACTGCCACAAAGGGCAGCAATTGGCCACATCTTGTACCAAGTCAAACAGTAGACCTTCCCAATACCCAAAAGCTATAATTGCCATGGATATGGTCATGGGATTCTAACTTCCAAAAAACAAAGATGCAGTAATTTCAATCATACTGTCAAAGAACGTAATAATCATCCAAATTGCTTCCTTTGTGAAGGTGATCATGTACCATACAGTAACTCATGTAGCATACACAATAAAGCATAATTAATGAATAAATGCAACTTCACACCTAAAATTCAGATATCAAAAAACAACAGAAACCTTTAAGAGAACAAGTTGGAAATAACACTAATAAAATTACAAGCACAAAACCAAAAGAAAAAAGTAAAATAACTAGAGACACACACTCCACAGGTTAACATAAGCCCTAGACATGTAAGCCAATGCCAA
>NW_020870299.1:723051-725719 GCF_003789085.1 Penaeus vannamei
CCCCTGGTTACGGCGGCGATCAGGATCGCTCCGGACCAGGGGGTGCTAAAAATATCCGGGTAAAGACAGGCCGCCCCACGTTGATGAACCTTTGCACATACAATATAAGGACCATGAGAACTGAATCCGACTTACTAGCTTTACTAGAGGAACTCTCTTCCATTAAATGGGATGTAGTAGGACTCTGCGAAGTTAGAAGACTAGGTGAAGAGCAGAAGTTATTAAATGAGGGACACGTGCTCTATTGGAGAGGAAAACCTCTGGGTAGCAAACAGGATTAGGGGCAGGATTCTTAATACACAAACGCTTAGAAAAGAACATTGTAGAATTCTATAGTGTCAGCGAAAGAGTGGCTTCTGTAACAATAAAACTAAACACTAGGTACAACTTAAAAATTATTCAAGTCTATGCTCCAACCTGCAGCCACAGTGATGAAGAAATAGAGAGCTTCTATGAAGATGTTCACTTAGCCAGCAAGAGAACAAAAACCCATTTCACAATAATTATGGGGGATTTTAATGCCAAAATAGGTAAAAAGACAGAGGGCGAAACCGCAGTAGGGAACCATGGAATAGGCACTAGAACGAGAGGGGACAAATGCTAGTCGAATTTGCGGAGGCTCGATCACTCAGTATCATGAATACATTCTTCGAAAAAAGACTAGAACGGAAGTGGACATGGAAGTCGCCTTCTGACGTCAAAAACGAAATTGACTTCATAATTTCAAATAGGCGCGATATAATAAAAAATGTAGAGGTTATAAATAAAGTAAATGTAGGCAGCGACCATAGAATGGTGAGAGGCGAAATTAAAATACATCTCAGAAGGGAAAGGAACAAACTAATGAGTAAACCACAGCCAAACTTGGCTAACTTGAGGATCAGAGCAACAGAATTTAGCCTAAACATCCAAAACAGATATTCACTCCTCCGCGACGAAGATCTCAACATCGACCAAATCAATAAACAGTTCAATGACATAATAAAAGAAGCTGCACTTGAAGTAGGCGGAAAGAACGACAATCGAAGCTACAGCAAGCTCTCGGTAGAAACTAAACAGCTTATGCAAAAACGTAGAGACATGAAAGTATCGTCAAATAGGGACAAGATAGAATTGGTTGAACTAACAAAGACCATAAATAAAAAGAAGGGAAGATGTACGGAAATTCAATACTCAAATAATAAATGAAGCAGTGATTTCAGGTACCAGCATGAAAGCAGCTAAAAGAAGACTAGGAATAGGGAGAAATCAAATGTATGCAATTAAGAAACCAGACGGAGAAGTAACACATAACAAGAATGAAATCATCAAAGTAGTGGAAGACTTTTACAGGATCTATACAACTCAAACGAACAGCCACAAATAGAAGCAAACGCGGTAACTAGCGACGTACCTAATATCACAAAAGAAAAATAAAAGAGCACTTAAAGGCATGAAGAGAGGGAAAACACCAGGCAAAGACGGAATTAGTATAGACCTCATATTAGATGCAGGAGACATCGCAACAGTGAAACTAGCCAATCTTTTTAACAAATGTCTTCTCAGCGGAAAAACTCCGAAAGCCTGGAAAAATGCAACAATTATCTTGTTACACAAAAAAGGCGATAAAAGGATTTAAAAAATTACCGACCCATAAGCCTCCTTTCGGTTACTTACAAACTGTTCACGAAAGTCATTACAGCTCGCATCTCTGACAGTCTGGATTCCAGCCAGCCTAGAGAACAGGCAGGCTTCCGCAGCGGATTCTCAACAACAGATCACATCCACACGCTCACCCAAATAAGAGAAAAAGTAAACGAATATAGGAAACCCCTGTGTATGGCATTCATCGATTATGAAAAGGCATTTGACTCTGTACAAATACCAGCAGTATTAGGTGCTATTCAACAACAGGGAGTTGAGGAGGTATATTGTAATATATTGGAAGATATATACAAAGATGGGACAGCAACCATCAAACTCCACACAGAAACCGATAAAATACCAATTAAAAAAGGCGTTAGACAGGGCGACACCATCTCACCAAAGCTGTTTACAGCCTGCCTCGAGGAAATATTCAAGAAACTAGAATGGGAAGGGAAGGGTATCAAAATAGGAGACGAACACCTAAACAACCTAAGATTTGCAGACGACATTGTTCTCCTTAGTGAATCAGCTGATGAACTGCAGCAATTAATAAACGATCTGAATAGAGAAAGCCTAAAAGTCGGACTTAAGATGAAACAAGAAAAAGACTAAAGTTATGTTCAACAGCAGAGTCCCACTCAAACAAATACATGTACAAGCGAAGCACTAGAGGTAGTAGACAGGTATATATACCTAGGACAACTCGTGCAGACAGGCACATCAAGTGAACAGGAAATAAAGCGACGAACCAGTCTAGGCTGGAGTGCCTTCGGCAGGCACAGTAGCACACTAAGAGGTTCCTTGCCATTGTGCTTAAAAAGAAAAGTCTTTAATCAATGCGTCCTCCCAGTTATGACCTATGGGTCAGAAACCTGGACTACAACCAGGTTACTGGAGAGGAAACTAATAAGCGCCCAGAGAGGGATGGAGAGATCGATGATGGGAATTAGCCTGAGAGATCGGAAGAGGGCGACGTGGATCAGAGAACAGACGAAGGTAGAAGATATACTCAAGAGCATTAAAAAGAAGAAATGGGAAGGTA
>NW_020870299.1:725819-753319 GCF_003789085.1 Penaeus vannamei
CTTACAATACTATATGATTTAATTTCAATGTAAAGCTTGGTTTAATGTGCTGCTCCAGCAAAATGTATGTGAATTATTTGCAATTAAGGTAACCGTAGTTCCTGTACTGGTTCTCTAGGTGAGTGATTGGTCGTTGAGTGTCAAATTAATAGTCTAAAATAAAAGAAGGTCCACCTTGCCAGTTCCTGACTTGTCCATAACATAAAAAAATCCCCAAGCTCTCAGTAAGTGTGGGTGCTCTTTCTCTTCGGAGCATCCATTTCACGGGTACTAGGTATAGCTGAAAAAAAGAAAAAAAAAAAAATATAGAACAAACTTTTAAAAAATACTGCTTTTCATATGCTTTCCTTTGTCTTGTATTACCTAATGCTAATATTGATAACCCTAATTAAAGATAAAAAAGTGTGAGTATATACACCCTGAAATTGTTTTAGGAAAATATTTTCTATACTCAGTCTGTCCTGATTAATTCCAGATACATAGGGTAAAAGAGGTGTAGTTATGTACTTGTTTCAAAGGTTAAAGTAGCTCATAGAACTAGACGTTAATGTTCTTAATTCAAGAACTTGTGAATAGGATACATGTGGCAGATTATTCCTAGGTTTGAATGCCATCTTTAAGTTGCATTTTACTTTGTGAATTTTTGCATTTCTGGCTTCAGGTGGATTATTTCCATTATTTTATTCCTTAATTGCATTTTTTAAATATCATTGCACAAGAATGCATCTGTGGAGTTGTTGAGATATTTTTTTCTATTCCTTTTATATTGTGTGTTTTGTGTAGGATATAATATAGTACTGTTATTATAATTTTTATTAGATTTTTCTTTGCATATCTCATTTATGATTAGATAATTTTACTCTGTTCTGGGGATGGTGGATTCACTCATACCTGATTAATTAGTCTGTGGATATTTGTAATTCCTAGACCATGTCTCTTTATAATAAGTTAATGTTTTTTTGTTGTTCTTTTTTTGCCTGAACAGTATTGTGGTTTCCACTTTTTATTTATTTATTTTTTACCTGATGAATGCATTGATATCTTGTAATTTAAATATAAAACAAATGATACAAAAAACCTTTGTAATATGTACAGTATGTTGTCAACAGCATTCACACTCAAATAAAACATAAACACATCTAATGGCTGGCTGGTACAAAGAAATGCAAAGCTTACAAAAAGTTGTTTTTTTCAGAATTATCAGTTGTTATTGCAATCCTTTTTTTAATTTTTAGACATTGGTCAAGTGAAAATTAGAATATTTACGGGCAAGTGGTACTTTTTTTCTGGTATGATCTGAACAACTCGTGCTACCCAAACCAGAATACGCTATGGCTAGTCCGGCAATAGTCTTTATGCAGCTTTAGGTCTTCCCAAAATTAGCACAATAATGTTAAGTCTTGGCTGTCACTGAATGAATAAAACACTGAATGTGTAGGAGAGTGAAGCAGTGTGCGACTGTGTTCTGTAAGGTAACAAAGGAAGGGTCAGTGTTTTAAATCACGATCCCTTCAATGAGACTTGTACCAAGTTGCAGAGTTCATTTCCTTTGTCATTCTATCATCCACATTTTGCGTGTTCATATATGTCAATAGAGACATCAGTAACAGTTACTGAAAGCTAATACATAATGCCATTAGCATCATAACCTGTATAATCATTGTTAGTTTTAATATTTCTGATTAGAGTAGGGAAGTGTTTGAGATTATGCTTACACTAATAACTTGAAGACCAACAAACCTAATGCTGTTTGAAATGTTCTGAAATGGAACCCTTAATTTGTGGCATAGTGGTCTTGCTTATATGCCAATGATGAGAAGCTGTTGAGAAGTATCAACCAGAAAAATGATGTCAATCCACAAATTTTTATGTATATTTTATAGGAAGATACAACAGCAGCTTTTATTGTTTGGCATAAGGGTCTCCTCCATCAGTCAAATTACATTTTTTTGATAAATTAAAAAAGTACAAAAATTTGGATACTTCCTTCTGTTTTTTTAAATGTTTGTCTTTTGGAGTGTTTTACACCAGTAAGAAGGCTATTGCAAACTCATTTATAGGAAGTACCTGCAAGATTGTGGGAACATATAAGACATTCCTCAAAACAAACTAAACATTTTTTTTCATAGCATTAATTTGCCTGCCACGATTATAGGGTTGTACACCTGTCTCAGAGATATGAATCAGTCAGAAGAATAGGAGAAGAAAAAAATGACAAGCTCTCTGAAACTGGACCATCTATTACACCTCAATCAGTAACATAACCAAATATGGGTACTACAATTGTTCCCTGAATTCTCGAGCTGTTACTCAAGTATGTCGTTGGTGTACTGATATTATGTTCAGTGTCTTGTGTAGCACAAGCTAGCCTCTACTGTGTTATATTTTAACTACTTGTGTAAATATTGCTTTTTTTATCTCATTGTATGACTATTTATGCTTTATACACTAACCATTTTCACTGTGTAGTCTGTTTCTACTGTACATGACAAAATACAAATTGTCTCTCGACCGAATAATTTTTTTCCTTATCCGACCAATTAGTGTTTAGTAATGACTCGGTGTTTTATATGTCTGGTAATGTTAAGTATAGTTTTCTGTTCTTGATAATGCGAACGGAAATGACAGTCAAAATCTGAACTTTTACCCGAAGAATACAGGTAAAAAGGTAAGCCATGATTAGTACTGAAATGTGCTTGAATGAATGCAGATGGAATTTATATGGGCATAGGAATCGTGCATTGTGAAATGAACAGTTAATAAAATCTATAAACTTATAAACTTTCACATGTAATCCTTGAACAAAAATCTCAAAATGTTAACCTAGAACATACATGCAATAAATTTACAATTATTACTTCCTTTGTACAAGGATGCTTTTTAATCCATACACTGTAATGTGTATCTAAACTAACCCCCCCCCCATCCCTTGTCCGTTGTCGGGGACCGAGACAATGCAGGGATCTGCCCTGTCTTGGGCCTCAGCCCTTGACAACCAATGTTGCATGGTCTTTTCCCCCTCCAGCTTTTTGTTTCCGTCCCCTCCACAGCTCTTTACTCAGGCAACACACTTCTCTTTCAACAATATCTTCAAAAGCAATTGGGCAGAGTCCCTTTCCGTACCCCACCCGATCGTCTCGTTATAGTTACATCTGAAACTGAAACTATAGCATTATCAAATCTACTGATCTCTGACAACCCATTCCTGCAAAACCTCATCCAACTCTTAATACTTGTACCGGAACTGTCTATCTCCCCTGCCTTATGGATACCGATTGGTCAGATTGTGGAGAACACTCGGCTGCTTCATAGACCGTGATGTGAGATCAGTACAGTGCTACTCCATTCCTCCTGGAGGACATCGAAAGAAACCCACCAACATTGCAAAAATTACTTTCCGTACACATGACCTTCTCTTTCGTATCTACATTGGTGGTCAGTCCCTCCCTGGTCAACCATACCAACCTCCTCCCCGTCAATGTCAAAACTGTTGGCACTTTGAACATCCTCCCCCCCAATCCCTTGCCCGTTGTTATCGTGGGGGGGGGGGGGCTTAGAAGGCTGAGACCCAATGCAGGGATGCCCCCTGCCTAGGGCCTCAGCCCTCGACTCAACCAATTTTGCATGGTCTTTTCCCCCTCCAGCTTTGTATTTCCGTCCCTTCTCCAAGCCCTTCTACTATCTACTTTCTAAGGTGTAAGAGCCGTGCTGAAAGGATGAAAGGCTGACCTTGTGCCAGTCCTGAACGGCCTGCGGGAACCATGGGCACGATACTCCCCTGATTTAATTGTCTAGCCCTTACCCCCTACGGGCACTGGGGGTGGACTGTTCATGTCCCTTTACATAATCAAGGCTTCCCATGACCAGTAATGAAAGTGTAATACCCCTATTAGGGGCAATGAGGCTTGCCCCTTCATCAAATAGCCCCACCGGCTCCCTGACCCTAGGCTCTCCTTTGACCACGACTCCTAACACTGAAACTACTATCCACTCCTCTACTACTAGTGCATTACCCACCCAAGCAGAGACTCAATCTCCAGAAGACATTCTTACCCTCCCAACTTCTTCAAATTCATCACCTCTACCCCTACAACCTTCTTCATCAAACACCCCAACCTCCCTTATTACTACCTTACAGCCTTATTCTCTGTAATACAGCTATAGCATTATCAAAACTAACTGATCTCTCTGGCAACCCTAACCCTGCAGAACCTCATCCAACTCTTAATACTTGTACCGGAAATTGTCTCTATCTCCCCAGCAAACTGCCCAGTCGATATCAAAGATTGGTCAGATTGTGGAGAAGACTTGCTCGGCTGCCTCAAAGACCAGGACGTGATATCAGTACATTGCTATTCCAGTCCTCCTAGAGGTCATCGGAAGAAACCCACCAACATTGCCAAAATTACTTTCAGTACACATGACCTTCCCATTCGTATCTACATTGGTGGACAATCCCTCCCTGTTCAACAATGTTAAAATCGTTGGCGATTTGGCCATCCTGCCAAACACTGCCGCTCCACAGACCGATGCCCCCTCTGTGCCCAACCCGGTCATAACAGATCAAACTGCCCATAATGCACATGTTTATGAGGCTGTCCCACTTACAAGTTCGCGTCTGAGGTAGCAGCTCTCAGACACAAAATGGTCTTCCTCTACGTGAAGCCAGAAGAGAGCACGTCGACAAGGTTTCTCTCATACTCCCAACTCCAGTAATGTCGCTCGCTCTGCCCCTCCCCCTCCACCCCAAGATGTTCCTACCCCCTCCCCTGTACTTACTTACTTCCGCACTTCCACCAGTTCCACTTCTACATTCAACCTTCCCCAGTCAAATTCTTTTGCCACTCTAAATCCAGACACCCCAATCTCCACCTACCTCTACCTTTACTCATCAGACACCAGTCTCCTCTTCCCCTCCTCATAAGAAAACCTTTGTCCCACAAAACTCTCCAACCAACTCCACTGCAGAAACTATTGATGACATTCAAAGCTATATGCTTGAGACAAATTTCCATAACTCATGCTCCCTCCATACTTGAAGTGATTGCCGATATCCATACCCCTCCTACTCATATTCCCCTACACCCCTTCTTCTTACTTCCTCTCAGCACAACCTAACCCCCTCAATTCCGTCCACCACCGATATCCATCCTCCCGATACCCATCCTCCTGAAATCCATCCCCCTCTTACTCATAGCGCCCCTACACCCCTTCCTCCTAATCCCTCCCAAGACAACACATCCCCTTCAACTCCAACTATCCATCCTTCCGATATCCATCCTCCTACCACTAATACTCCCTCCTAACACAACCCACCCCCTTCAACCCCAACTATAGGCACATTCTCCCTCCCTCCATCCCCTCTATCCTTTCCACTCCCTCCCGGATACACACGGGAATCACTCATGCTACAACAATGCCCTTCCCCAGATTCCCTACCTCCTGATACCCCTTTACACCCCCTAGCTCCTTCTCCCCCAGATTCCCCAACACGTACCGACGCTTTCACTCATAAAATAAGTAAGATACAGCTCTCCTACACTGGAATATTCGCGGTTTCCGTTGTCACAGACCAGACATACATCATATCCTTGCTTCTTATAACAACCTGTTCTCCTTCCTCAGACGCATAAATATCCTTCACTTGATCCAATTCCCTTACCTAAGCCACCATAACCCTTTCCCTCATCAACCACCTTACCCATCTTCAACTTTCCAACATTACTCTAGATGGTTGACGCATAGCAACTATCACCTGACATCACCCTTTACTATACCTTCCTAAGGTGCTATATGACCTAAGATGTCTTGCACATTTATTTAACTTTTAACCATTAACCATTAACCATTTGAACATCCTGTCAAACACTGCCGCTCCACTGATCGATGCCCCTTATGTGCCCAACCCGGTCATAACCGATCAAACTGCTCTGCACAAACACGTACATGTGCTAACTGCGGCGGCCCCCATAATGTATTTTATAGAGGCTGTCCCACCTACAAGTTTGAGTCTGAGGTGGCAACTCTCGGACACAAACTTAAAGCGTTTTAAGCGCTGTACCGTTCCCTGCCTAAAACGCTTTCCAAGGCAGGCAGGCCCTCTTCAGTGATGCCAGACATGTGGAAATGTCTTTTTATAAAGTACAAATCATAATAGTCCTTGATGAGCATAGACATATCAAAATAACACACAAAATATCTATACTTGGGTTTTAAAAGCAATATTCCCATCAACAATCTCAGAAAGAGATAACTTATGCACGAGTCGAGGGTGGAGTTTATTTCAGCTGCGGTTGGTAACAGTTTGAGCGCGCAATTCAAAACAACTGACAAGCTAGCGCCGCATCAAGGTGGCAGAGAAGTAAATAAATCTACCCAAACATCTTAACAAAGCGCTATATTTTCTCCTATATTCATACAAAGTGCCTCTAACACAATGACACACACCCGATTGACAGCCCTTTCATTCTGACGCGTTATCAAAACAAATGAATATCCCTGAATTAAAATATAGGCCTACCCATTCCCATATATCCGATTTTATGAGGTTAAATATAACAAATCATCGAATATAATATCAACAGAAGAATGTTGCTAGAATTTCTCAGACTTTTTCACTTGAAATATTCTTTATTTCATAAAATAGCAGATATATTCTCGATTTAGAAAGACGAGAAGTTTAACAATAAGAGGAAAATTGTTCGTCTTATAATCATTTATTATTCATAAGTAAAACTTTTTATTCCTGTAATCTCCATTATCTCCTTTCGTTTTCAGTTAATTTCAATTTCTTTGAATATGATTTTAAGAAAATTACAGAATCAGATACCGTGAAAAAAATTATTTATCTGATAAGATATTAAGCGGGGTTCCTGGCCAACGCCCGCATTCGAAGGATCGTGACCAGTACGGTACGCGAACGACGCCGTTGCCATGGTGACGGTACACCGCTTGACTTAGCAAGCGCAAGTCAAGCCATCTACGGAGGTCGCTTGAGAAAGCAAGCGAAATGCTTGAGTTCGCAAGAAAAACGCTTGAGATTTCAGGCAAGAACTTTCCCTGCTTAAAACGCTTTAAGTCTCACTCTACATGAAGCCAGACAGGAAGCACGTCGACAAGGTTTCTCTCAGACCAGTAATGTCGCTCGCTCTGCCCCTCCCCCTCCACCCCAATGTTCCTACCCCCCTCCCCTGTACTTACTTACTTCCCCACTTCCACTTCTACCTCTTACCTTCCCCAGTCAATTCTTTTGCCACTCTAAATCCAGACACTCCAATCTCAACTACAGTCCCAGCACCGTCTCCTCTCCCTCCCCGCACTACCTGCAGCAGGCAGACTAAACGTTCCACCCCTTCTTCTACCACACACCTCCACCTACCTTTGTCTTTACTCATCAGACACCAGTCTCCTCTTCCCCTCCTCATAAGAAAACCTTTGTCTCACAAAACTCTCCAGCCAAATCCACTGCAGAAACTATGGAAGACATTCAAAGCTATATGCTTGAGACACAAAATTCCATGACTCATACTCCTCTTCATTTCTCCCAATATTTTCCACTTTATCTCATCCTTTAAAATCGGCTTCATTTTTAACTCCCTCCTTTGTTATTACTACTCTCCATTGTTATTGCCCGTCTCCCTGCAGTATTACATCTCACTCAACACCACTTCTTCCTGTCCTTCTACTTTGACCTCTACAAACCTTTTGAGTACCCTTTTCCCCAGCCAAATGGGCTTATTTTGTGACCCTTCAACACTGACAAATCTGTTCCTGCCCAGCCTCACCCTCCCGTAATACTTGTACCGGAACGGTCTATATCTCCTCGGCTGATTGCCCTGTCTACGACGAGGATTGTGAAAACTACCTGCTTGCTTGCTTGGTTGACCATGAAGCAGCGCTACACCAATCCCCACGGAGGCTGCTCCAAGTCCACCAGTACTGCCAAGATTACCTTCCGTAGACATGGTTTAGATATTGGCGGAGAGTCCTACCTTGCCTGACCATACCGATCCTTCCCCCTTCAGTGTCAGAAATGTTGGCGTTTTGGCCACCCTGCTATGCGCTATCACTCCACAGCCTGCTGCCCTTCTACGTGTTCAACCTAGGCATGATCGTTCAAAGTTCTTTGCGCAGTCACAGACATGTGGTGGCTCTCATAATATACTTTTTAATAGCAATCCTCATATTCAAACTTGGCCTCACTTTACGCGAAGACAGACAAGAAACACGCCGTCGAAGTTTTTTTCTTGCTCTAGTGCTGTCCGCAACGCCCCTCCCCTTCCTCCCCAGATGTTCCTACATCTCAGGATTTCTTCCTCCTGCATCCGAAGTTCCCATTTCTATCCCTTCTATTTCCTAATCAAATTCTTTGGCCATTTTGATTGCAGACACTGTAATCTCTACCACTTCCTCCCCTCCTCCTCGCTCTACTCATCACATTAGACAATCTAAATGGCCTATCCCATCTTCTACCACATCTCTCTTACACATACCTCTCACACTGCTTTCCAGACGTCTGTCCCCTCTGAGACCTCCCCACGCAATGCGCGTTCAGAAACTCGCGGTCATTCAAAATTTGAATTAACGAATCTATCGATCATCCTCCCTCCAATCTCTCTGCTCCCATTCCATCTACACTTAAGTGACTGCCGATACCCAACTTCCTCCTTCTCCCTTCCCCCTACACCCCTTCCAACACCCCATCTCCATCTGCACAAACCCCATTTCTTCCCCGTTCTTCCTGGACAGACCCGTAACTCCCTCTTGTCACAACAGTTCCCTTCCCCTGGTCCTTCCCCTCCTGATACTTCCCCTTGATCCTTTGTCCCATTCCCAAATTCCTTCGTTTCCTACTTCTCCGACACCCATTTTCACCTTAATAGCTCTTCCGCACTGAAATATTCACGGTTTCCGTTCTCATAGACCTGCATCCTCCATTTCTGTGATCGCCCTTAACCCCTGTCCATTTTGCTAATCCCTGACCTCCCTCATTTATTCACCCGCTTTACCCTCACATTTCTATACCCTTCTCAATACCACAATATCCTTGAGTGTTGTACGATTTTCAACGATTAGTTCATTTAATCATTAATTCTTTAATACCCATTTTTACGCATCTCGCTGCCATAGCTTCTTGTACCTCGACATGGCCTTTGATGTTTAGCACGTTATTTGTGTTTTAACCACTGTTATTATTATTCACCGATGAAGTGCATTTAATGATGTCTGGCGAATCAATCGTTTCGTTCGCATTTTAAAGACAGTGATTAATGTCCTAAAAGGGTTTCTTCTTAAAGCAATTTTTCCTCGGCAGGAAAGTGGATTTTTAGAATTTCTTTCAATTCGTTGCTAGCAAGTCACCACAAGCAACACCGACCAAAAACAGCGTTACCCCCTCCACATGGAAAAAAATGTAACCTCATCATCATAGCAAACATACCGCATGCAAGACTAATCCCAACCCCTTTGCTGTTGCATCAGTTCAAACACGTTTCCAACGAGAGGGCTTTCACCTGCCATAAGCCAAACATTACGTCACGAATTACATATTACTTTTTGTTCTACTCCTACTTCTTTCTTTTTCTAAATTATAAACACTGGACATTTATGTTTTTCTTCGGCACATTGCATTTCCTCTTAATCGTAGTGGCTACCATCAACAATTTGTAAGTAGAACCGAAGGGAAGAACAAGAAAACACACATTGTTATACTTTCAATTTGTTCAGCATGAATCCCGCTCCATCAGCAATGCGTTGTGCCTCATTTATGAAGGCCTTGGACTCGTCGTGGCAGTCCACGTCGCAGCCTTCCATATGGTCCCGTCTACTAAAACACCCACGCACCCACGCCACACACACACACACACACACACACACACACACACACACACACACACACACACACACACACACACACACATATATATAATATATATATATATATATATTATATTATATATATATATATATATGGATATATGCATGGATAGACATAAAGATGACGGTACATATAAACAACCATGTGAAAACAGAAGCGCACGCCATCTGTCTGTCAGCGACCGAAACCACTGTCGACAATCTGATTCAGATCATATGAAAAAACTCATTGATAATGCGGATTAACATATCAGTTTATCACTTCACACCTTCCTGAGGCTCGCGACGTCAGTATTCCATCTCGGTCCTCCTTCAGCACAGCTTTTCCGGCCCGATCGTAGCAGAGACATTTAAAAAAGGTATGGGATAGGGACCTGGTGCATACTCCACAATACTTGCTATCTGCTCTGTCTCTATAGAAGTGGAATTCGAACCTCATATCGGATTGTGCCTGTGAAGCCACTTTTCTCGGCGTGCGTACCAGTGAGTCAGAGAACAGAGAAGCGTGAGGATGGAATCGCATTTCACTGATGGGCGGCAGACACCCGCGGGGCAGCGGCCTCAACCTCTCAGGGTCACGATGGCCCTTAAGAATCCGATGAAAATTGTGGATCCCCTTTCCAGGAAGCTTGCCAATAGAGACAACTTTGCGTGTAATGAGTATGATGTACTTTATTTGAGAGCTGATTATATCATACATATATGAGATAGACAGTATTATTAAACTTTAAAGAAAAACAGTGTAGAGAGAACATCTTCCTTTTAAGTCAAAACGTAATGTTAAAACATCTGATTCTCACGCACGCCCTGAAACTCACTCATGGACCCCAAGTTAATAATCTCTTCACTAGGGGGTTGTAGTGGGTAAAGTCCCTTGCTTTTGACTATACGTTATCTCAGGTCATCTCAGTGATTACGTCATTATCAATACTTTTATTGTTATTATTATTATTATTATTATTATTGCCATTATTACTATTGTTATTATTATTGTTGTTGTTGTTATTATTATTATTATTATTACTATTATTATTATTATTTCCATTATTATTATTATTTTCATTATTATTGTTATCATTATTATTAGTAGTAGTATTATGATTAGCATAATCATCATTATACTTTATAATTATTATTATCATTATTATACTTATCATTATCATTATGATGATTATTGTCATCATCGTTATTATTGTTATGGTTATCATCAGTATCATTTTTGTTATTGTTTTTATTATTATCATTACTATTATCATCATTTTTATTATTGTTATTATTAATAGTTTTATTATCATCACTATTATTATCCTTATTATCATCATCAGCGTTATTATCATCATTGGGGTTTAGCGCAAAAGACCAATGCATAAACCATATGCGGTGCGGGACTAACGGCCTCTGATTATTAGTATGAGTTATATTCACAACGAGAAAGAAAGAAGGAAGAAAAACATACATCTCACTTTCAACATTTTCGTTTCCACACATGCATATCCAATCAATAACAAAAAAAAAACTTCTCTCCTGACTCACCCGCCTTTCTATATTGTTCAAACTTCTGCTTTTATTACGCGGATTAACACCACAACATATTCTTAGGAGAAAAGAAAGCCAAATATCTCAGAGAAAGCGTGTGTTGTGGAAAACAAATTCACAAATACCTAGAAGTAACTCAGAGAGTGCATACCTCCGCCAGAGCATTAGGGTTGCAATAAAAATGCTAACGCTTGAAGAGCTACAGTAACTGGTGACGTCCGTGTTTCCCTATCTCGCAATGTCATTAAAAAAAAAAAATCTGGACCCAGATCATTATCCGGATCACCACTGAAATTTAGTGACATCTAAATTGGGCTAAAAAACACCTCTGGTAAAAACATAAGAATCTGTTCGTAACCTTTTGTTATCCTGCTAGCCAATAACCTACGCTACCAAAAACATAACCTCCTTGGCGGAGGTAACGATTGACATGCGAGGGACTGTAACACCAAGCTGCTTTTGGTATTTCTTTGGTCTCCTAAAACGACCAGTAACAATAAACTAACTTTACTTAACCCTGCCTCAACTGAATAGCAATCTCATCAAACTTAACCTAACTATAGTAATAAAGTAATATTCTAGAACTACCCATTTCTAGAATGATAATTTTCTGATCTCTCACTGCCAGGAGGCGTTCATTCACACTCTTTAACAAGGCGGTTTTAGGGCTGCGGAAGTAATTACTGATGGCAGGGTGGCACTGAGGTGGCAGGGTGATGGCCTGTGGGCGAATGGCAGAATGACAGCGTGGGGGAAGAATGGCAGGGTGACAGGGTAAAGGAACAGAAGGATGATGATGATGAAGTGGTTAAATAGTACAAAAAGTGTGATTGGGGGATGGCGTGGTGGACGGATGGCAGGGCGATGGTGCGGCGGACGTGTAACAAGGTAATATGGAGGAGTGGAAGAATGATGGTGGGGAATGGTGAAAAAACTATATTTGTTAATCCTGTGTGTAAGTCAGGGCGCTGTAAATTCTGGGTATCGTTAATTGTTATGGTTATCAGTTCTATATATCATCCTTCACAGCCACTACCATCACCTCCTCCTCCTCCTCATTATCATCACCACCACCACTATCATAATCATCATCATCATCACCACCACAATCGTCAACGTTATCACATTATCATAATTATATTGTTTTACTTGTTCCATCATCATACCTATGGTAATAATCGTAACAATAATGAAACTGTCATTTCCAGAAAGGACAAAGACTTCACAAGGCGTTCAGACAACTTTTTACATTGCCCAGGAATCTAAATTTACAGTGCACGCCTACCCTACATTGAAAGCAAAATAATCTGCTGGCAGAGTTAACTTTTATGATGATTTGTTTTATCCTTGGTCCGAACACTGATCCGGATCACCTTTCTAATCAGCCACGGGCATATAAACATTATCACAAATCACGGGCATATAAACATTATCATGGGCATCATTATCACAAAACGCTAATAGCTTTTACCTTGCTGAGAAAGCTAACCAAGTAGTAAATGTCAGCGAATACATAATCCTTTCTTGAGGAGGGAAATATCCACATAAGTACTCAACCATCTATTAAATAACAGTTCGTTCCTGTTCACAGATTCAGTCGACCTATGCGCGTACGAGGACGACGCTATGGGCAGATTTTGGCCTCTCTTCCTTGTGCTGGCAGCGTGCGGGGTCAGCGGAGCATTTCGAGAGGCGAGGTCGGCCAAGGTCACACCTGACCTGGTCAAAGATCAAACCGACGAGCATCAGCACGGCAGCAGCGCCTTACCACTGAGGGCTGACGGAAAGAATCCAGTTCACGAGTGCCCGAGCAATGGCGTCCATCACGCCATTTTAGACAAAGACAGTGAAGAAGCATGCCAGCTGCACGGAGGACTTACCCCAAGATGTTCGGATTTGTCTGGTCTCATCGTCTTCCTCAACGAAACGCGGACCAGACAAAATTTTACGGTACCTTTTTCTAGTCCTTTGTATACAGCTGAGTATTTATGTTGGGTGTGGCTAATGGAGCGTCATCGTGAAAAAGCGATCCTTCTGATTCTTCGAATTAAAGTCTACAGTATGTGCTATGCTGACGGACGCCATTCAGAGATCAGATTCATTTTCTCTTCTCTTCCTCTCTCTCTTCCCCCGTCTTTCTCCGCCCCCCCCCTCTCTCTCTCTCCTCTCTCAGTCTTTGTCTGTGTGTATGTCTGTCTGTCTCTCTCTCTCTCTCTCTCTCTCTGTCTTTGTCTGTCTGTCTGTCTGTCTGTCTGTCTGTCTGTCTCTCTCCCTCCCTTTCTCCCTTTCTCAATCTCTCTCTCTCTCTCTCTCTCTCTCTCTCTCTCTCTCTCTCTCTCTCTCTCTCTCTCTCTCTCTCTCTCTCTCTCTCTCTCTCTCTCTCTCTCTCTCTCTCTCTCTCTCTCTCTCTCTCCCTTTCTCTCTCCTCTCTCTCTCTCTCTCTCTCTCTCTCTCTCTCTCTCTCTCTCTCTCTCTTCTCTCTCTCTCTTTCTCTTTTTTTCTCTCTCTTTGTCTCTCTCTGTCTGTCTGTCTGTCTGCCTCTCTTTCCCTTTCTCTCTCCCTCTCTCTGTCTTTGTCTGTGTGTACGTCTGTCTGTCTGTCTCTCTCTCTGTCTCTGTCTTTGTCTGTCTGTCTGTCTGTCTCTCTCTGTGTGTCTTTGTCTATCTGTCTGTCTGTCTGTCTCTCTCTCTCTCCACCCCCCTCTATCTCTCTTTGTGTTTGTGTGTGTGCGTGTGTCTCTGTCTCTGTCTGTCTGTCTGTTTGTCTCTCTCTCTCTCTCTCTCTCTCTCTCTCTCTCTCTCTCTCTCTCTCTCTCTCTCTCTCTCTCTCTCTCTCTCTCTCTCTCTCTCTCTCTCTCTCTCTCGCTCTCTCTCTCTCTCTCTCTCTCGCTCTCTCTCTCTCTCTCTCTCTCCCTCCCTTTCTCTCTCTCTCACTGTCCCTCTCCCTCCCTCCCTAAGCTTTCCGTCATTGTTGTCATTATTATCATCACTGGAAACTGGGGAGAGTTGCATTTATAAATAAAGTCCAGCGATATACACGTGTTTTTAAGATAAATACGCACTGTACACAATGAAACAGAACGAAAAAGACAAACACAACAGATCCCATTTTTGGAGCTTGTCTTTAGATAATTATAGTATTAACCAGTTTCATTCGAATCCTTTGCATACGTGAGTGGGTTGTGTTCGTGGGAGATAATAGTTCTTAATTGATTAAACTTCATGCCAATAAGTAATAAAATGATAAGTTTGATTGATTATATCGATGGCTGATAACGTGAGATTATTTTCATAAGGGATAGCAATTTGATATTAAATTCACGTCTTTTCCCTTTTGATTCTTTGTCTATCAAAAGGTTACATAAAACCCAACCAATAGACATTTATCTACAAATATGATTAGCAAAAATATGTACGGTGGATTTGTTTTCTCTACAAAACTACACAGAGAAAACAATTCACATTTGCTTTCCAAAGTTTATTCTTTGATGATGATATTCACCCACGGCCGTCGCGAACGGCGGGGGTGACCCCTCCCCCCCCCCCCCACCACGGTATTTGTCGGCAAATTACTACAAATGCGAATTATCTCTAATTAAGCGCAAAGAAAGTTACAAACAAGTAAAAACAATAGCGATAATTTGCTGCTATTATCTTTGGGTACGTCTAGTTCACAAAGACCACACCCAATGACGCTCTCTTGTCAGCAACTTTAAAACGCCCCGCGCCCCTCTCCGCCGCTTTCGCGATGACCCTGCTTTCAGCTTCCTTCCCTGCTCCCAAGATACTGCTACGGCGTGGAGTGGCTTTACCACGCAGGAAATGGAGGCTTTCGGTAGCGAAAAGTATCAGTGATAATACCATCGTAAAAGAGATAAATTTGAGATGGCGTAACTTTCCATGGGACTCGTAGCATCATGGGCAAAGATAAGATAAATATATGTGAAGGATAGTTAATTTTCTTCTCTTTCTCTTCTTCTTCCTCCTTTCTCTTATTCTCTCTTTCCTCCCCCCCTCTCTCTCTCTCCCTCTCTCCGTTCCCTTTCCCCTTCAAACGTACAGATTTACCCATTAAGATCCTGCACAACGAAATTCGCTTTTCAGATTTTGGGCGACGGAAAAATCGATGTGTATCTGAAGGAATCCAAGCTGGGAGAGTTCGGACTGATGTACAAATGCTATTCATCCAACAAAAGCGAGTATGCCTTTAAAAAAATAGGCGTTGGGAGTGAGTACTTACTGGTCTTGTTTTTTACGTTATGTTTTGATTTATGCGAACTCATTTTTATTGGCTTATATTCGTCTATTTGTGAATTTTTGTCTTCGCGTTTGTTCTTTTGTTTGTTTATGTATGTATGATGTGTATGTCTCTGTCCTTATCTGTCTGGTTGTCTCTTTATCTGACTTTATCTGTATTTACACGTCTACCTTGTTATCTATCGCCTGTCTAATTATTTTTTTCTATCCATTTGTTTCCTTTTTTTTTTCTTTTCTCTCTCTCTTTTGTCATTGAATGCGTATTTCTATTATCGTCTCTCGTTACAGTGAACACACGTATGTTGCAGGAAAGGGTAGATCGCGCCCTTGACCTTTTCTTTGTTACCTCACGAAATGTCTAGTTTAGAATGGCCGTTTTTTAGTCGTTTCCTTCGAACTGTGCCATTTCTTCATTTGTTCATCATATTTTCCAAATGTTACTGCACTGTGGACTATACACGCGTTTCCTCAACAGATCCACCTTCGGATGTGCAGAACTTAACGTGTATATCAGCAAACTTGGAGTATTTGAACTGTTCGTGGAGGCAACCGTACAACCCTGCCCAAAATAATGATTATGGGGCTTACCTCTACAACAGGACATGGTGAGGCAGGGGTTTTGTTAGATTTACACTGAACTTTAATTTGGACTCCCTGTCTCTGGTCTAATAATAGGTATCCCCTTGCCCCCCCCCCCCCCCGCCATGAGTGTTAAAGGAGGGAAACAAAAAGATCTACTTTTAAAAATCCGTTTTAGTTCGTTATTTGATGAAATGATGAAATGACAAATCACACGAGGCTAGATAGGCTTTAGTATACAATACCATTTTGGGCGGGAAACTGCGTAGTCCCAAGCAGGCATCCGCACCCCTTCAGAAATGATTGCATGTGCTGTTGCCCACGCTTACAAACTTCGCCAGGCACTGCAACTACGGGCGCGACCAGTGCGTGGCGAATACCAGCAACGGGTACAGGCCAGAGGACCCGTCCCCCCCGCTGATCTTCAGTACCGAGAACGTCCTCGGACCCGCGAGCTTCACCCATACCATTGACAACTGGGCTGCAAGTAGGTACTCGGTATTCGCTCAGCTAACTTCAACTCGTATATGTGATAGGTATCATTTAAAGAGCCGACAGCAATCTGCTAACAGCTATAATACCGTCACTGGGGAGAAATACCTATTCCTGTCAGTCTTTTAATTACAGTGTTACCAAAACCTGCTGAAGACTTTGCGGTCGAAGAAAAGTCCCCCATGAAGATCTCGGTGACTTGGACGTCACCTTCTCCCCTGAGGAACTTCCCGCCGGGGCTCTTCTACCGATTAGATCTTCGCGGTCTTAATCATTCTGTTTCTACCATGGTATTGCTTTTTGTTCACGAAAGCGTATTGTTTTTTCATTGTGCACTATTTTGTTGCCATGTTGAATGTGCAATGCATTACGTGAGGTGCTTTGTGATAACATTATTGACTACATTTAAACCGGAAATTCGTATACTAACATGAATAACAAAACTTCCATGATCTATTTATCTTTCTATGCAATAACTTCCGCGACAGACAAGCGTGTCTCTAATCGTGTTCATTACTTGCCTCTTAAAATCTCTCCACACCCCGGCTCAGACTACAGTGGGGAAATACAGTAACAGCAGCACCTGGGAAGTGGAGACCCAGGTTCCGTTCCCGTGGCTCACTTACGAGATCAAGCTGCGACTCCGCTCCGGACGAAGGAACGCCACGACCGACGCCCACTGGGAAGATGGCTGGTCGTCCGAACCCGTCCACGAGGCAGTCGAAATAAAGCCAGCAGGTAATTTCTGACAGTGAGTGGTTAAGTATCAACTATTTTCATTTGTGCACTCCGATGTTTATTAGAACCTTATATAAGAAAAATAGTACCATGATGGTTCACAGGAAAATCTGTTACTACGCTAAAAGAGAGATCATTGTGAACCTTAAGTACCATACATCGCAACAAGGACATACAATAGCATACGACACAGTAACGATTCAACATAAAGAGCCATACCAATATTACCTCATGATATCAGCACCACAGAAATTCATGATACACCGACTATGCAACCACTTGCCACAGCGCCGTGGGCAGCCCCAGAGGTGGACGTCGGGACCTTTCGGGTGAACAGGAGCGCAGACTCCAGTCGCATGGAACTGACGGCGATGTGGCGACGGCTGCCCCCCCTGCTGCACAACGGCCCCGGCCTGCGCTATGTGGTGATGTGCTCGAATTACAGGTGAATAGGGACTGGAATGAGGTTTTGTGCAAACTGATACTAAATGCAGATGTATATATATATATATAATATATATATATATATATATATATATATATATATATATATATATATATATATATATATATATATATATATATATATATATATATATATATATATATATATATATATATATATATGCATTACCGAAAGTGATGAGAGTGATCTGTAGAGATACTTCCTCGCAGCTTTCGGAATTTTATTGCAGATTTAAAGTTGTATTTGGCTGTGATAAAACCTCATGCAATGACCAGTAATAAATCTGTTGGCAATTATGGAATATTGTTCTTATACTATTATGAAGGTGGATTAGAGTCATCAAATCATCTTTGGCTAATATTCATAATGTAAATTGTGTTAATTCCGATTGGTAGTAGTTAGTTATGCTGGTGTTAACGCTAATATTCGCCAGCTGTGATTATAATTACTCCATTCTGATTCCTTCTTTCGCGTAAAATAAATAGAAAATGTTCATCAGAAAGTATTATCATTATCATTGTCCATTTCAGCAAGATTGTCAACACTACTGAGCCAATGGCAACTTTCCCAAACCTACCAACTGGTTCATACAGGTAATTATAGGAAAATGTATAAATGTATTAAGAAATGTCCATGAAAGTGATTACTTTTCACCAGTACCCTTAAACTTACGCAGAAACATACACATATATAATACACATGCATACACAAACACACAAATACAAATGTACATATATTTGCATTTACATCACCTACATTTAAACCTATTTTCCAGGGTGACTATAAAGCCTGAGAATACCGAAGGACCCAGTAACGAAACGTCACATATAGATATCAACGAAAAATTACCACTCGCTCCCGCCCTGTCTGTTGTCGTCTTCCACAGAACCACAAAACAGTATGAACTCAGGTACTGGACTGTTCTTTTGTTCCGAGTGATTTGCTGTAGCGAGTAAATGGACTAAATAACCGATTTATTATTTACTTCGCCTAATTTAGGCTGTTTCTAGTCCAAATTATAGAATTGTGTGACTCATTTCTGGTCGAATATGAGTATTTTTCAAAGTTAAACAGAATATAAGCTATATAGTTAAGTGAATCATTCCGAAGTTATTTTCAGAGGAACTGCGAATTTAACGCATGCTATTGCGAAAGTTGCTAAAGGCTGTCAAAGTGATATGGAATATATCAAAGGGTTAGTCATAACTAGAAAATAAATGGATTTGAGTCAACGTTTAAAGATGCTAAGATAATCGAAGAAAAATTTGAGATACAGGGTGGTAACAAGCCTATTCAAATTTTACATAATAGTAATGATAATAATGATGATGATAGATAATAAATAATAATAATAATAATAATAATAATAATAATAATAATAATTATAATAATAATAATGATAATAATAATAAGAAAAACGATAATAATAATGATGATAATGATGATTATAGTAATAATTATGGTAGTAATAGAAATAATAACAAATAAAATCATAATGATAATGACTAATAATAACAATAACAGTGATAATGATAATAATAATGATAATGATAATAATAACAATAATGGTAATAGTGATAATAATAATAATAACAATAACAGTGATAATGATAATAATAATGATAATGATAATAATAACAATAATGGTAATAGTGATAATAATAATAATAATAATAATAATAATAATAATAATAATAATGATAATAAGGATAACAATAATAGTGATGATAATAATATTAATGATGATGATGGTAATAATAATACTAATGATAAATAATATAAATAATAATGGTAAATAATAAAGATGATAATGATAGAATTAGTAATAATAATAGTAATAATAATAATAATGATGATGATAATAATAAAACAATAATACTATACTACTAATAATAATAATGAGAGTAATGATAATAACTATAATAATAATAATGATAATGATGATAATGATAATAATAGCTACAATAAGGATAATGATGGTGAAGAGAATGAAAATGATAATGATAATAATAATAACAGCTATAATAACAATAATGGTGACAATAATAATAGTAACGACAATGATAATAAGTATGATAATAATGATAATAATAATAATGATAATAATAATAGTATTAAGAATAATAACTATGATGATGATGATGATAATGATAATAAATAAAATAATAATAATATAATAATAATAATAATAATAATAATAATAATAATAATAATAATAATAATAATAATAATGATAATAATAATAATAATAATAACAGTAATCATAATAATAATAACAATGATATTAATAACTATGACGATGATGACAATGATAACAGCAACAACAACAATAATAATAATAATAACTATGATGATGATGATGATGATAATGATAGTAGCAGTAGTAGTAGCAGTATACTACTACTACTACTACTAATCATAATGATAACAATGATAATAATAACTATGATGATGATGATAATGATAATAATACTAATAATAATGTTAATGATAATAATGATAATAGTGATAATAGTGATAATAATAATAATAATAATAATAATAATAATAAATAAATAATAATAATAATAATAATAATAATAATAATAATAATAATAATAATAATAACAATAATGATGGTGATAGCGATGATGGTGATAACAATAATCATAAATACAATAATAATTATAACAATATAGAATTAATAATATTAATACTACTTCTAATAAGGATATTAACAGTAATTAAAATAGTGATGATGATGACAATAATTATGATAATAACTACGGTCAAACGTATTTTACGTCTAATATCCTTTGCAGTAATACAAAACAAATTAGCAAATATATTTTCAGCTCATTAAGTACACATATATCGGCAGCACTATATTCTTTTACAGATGGGAAGGAGAAAGTAACTACACTTACACAGTTTATGTTTGCATCGACGACACCTCCAGCAAAGACTGCAAGGTAACAGGCAATATTTCATTGTCACCTACAAGTTGCTAGGTGTACGGTGTTAGTGCACCGTAAAACCAGTGGAAATTAAGTTGCTGATTCCTAATATTTCATGCAATTATCATTTGAGGATGTCGTTTCCCGTTAATAATGCACTGGACTACCGAAAAGTGTGCGGCAACATGTATTTCTATCAAGTAAACATTTAGCGTTGTCTTAGACGAACTCGTAATGAACTGTTACGTATTCCCACAGGGGAATCTGTACTGGAAAGGTGTAGGAAGAACATCAGCCGTGAACATCACCCTGCAAGAAATGAACATCAGCCAGAGCGCATCGAAACCGCGCTTCGCTCTGTCGGCCGAGAACGAGGCACGGGAATCCAGCGGCATGGCGTGGGACACGTGCGCCCGCCCGCAGGACTACGACAGCAAACCAAAATCACCTGTTATCGAGTAAATTGAGTTATCGTACGCAAAGCAGGTGATATCTTAAGCACAGTGCGACATATGAACTTTTCGCAAACTGTTGAAATTCCAATATTTTTTGTTTTTGTTTTTTGTTTGAAGGATTACAGAAACGGACGAGAGCGTAATTTTGAGCTGGAGTCTGTCCTGCACCAACCGCTCGGGGATAGTGGAGAAGGCCGAGGCTTCGTGGGGACCAAAGCAACACAACTGCAGTTGTAAATATCATTTTCTTGGCTAAATGTAATCTGTTTTATGAGGCTTATTGCTTTTAATGTTAAGTATCTTTCAATTAAGTAGTTATTTGCTTCACTGAAATCATCACTAATAACTTGTATCACGGCCATTATTTTCCCATAAACTGGAACAAGTTTTATTTGCAATAATAGACATGCTAAGACGTGTGTAGCCTTTGGTTAATATAAAAGTCCAAGAGTGCCTAATTACTAAGGCTTTGTTCATCCTATCCCTTTCTCTTCTTCACACACGTAAACGCGCGCGCGCGAACACACACACACACACAAGGTCCATATAAGCAAGGTCTATATAAGTACTTATATAGACCTTGCATATAAGTACATGTCTCGTCACTTCGGAGTTCTGCGCAGCTTTGGGTGATAAGGCCTATGACGTCACTAGGAGAGAGCTGAGAGCAGGGGAGGGGGGGGGGATTACAGCATAGTAGGGTGGGAGAGAGATAATAGAAACGGTAGGAAATGAGCAGATACTTAAGTAATTTTAGATGTCGGCACATTGAACGATTTGCAAATTGGACAGATTTCACAGTCGATGATTATCAGCGATTGTTTATAGGCCTACATCATATATTCTACATTAATTTATTTTTGTAATTCTCATGTTGCAGCTTGGATATGGCATAATAAAGGCGTAAAATAAATAAAGAAGACATGGCATAATAATAATAATAATAATGGCAATACATAAACATACACATACATGTACATATATAAGCTGTAACCAACCACCGGGCATTGTAGCTTTGCGCGAGCCACTCAGTCAAGTGAGCGAAAACGGAGGAGAGATCCTTACGGATCTACCTCACATCAAAGAATAACCACACGATTAGCGTCGAACCCCTAGGCTCTGCCTCCTAGTGAGGTCATGCGCGAGACGGACGAATTTGAGTCGCTTCGTGACGAGACCTGTACTTATATAGACCTTGCACACACACACACACACACGGGAGAAGCAACACGTGAAACCCCAGCTAGTCTGTCAAGACAGACTGAAATTGTGCAGCAGATGCCCTCACTACAGGCCAAGGTCTGGTCCCTTGACTCGAGGTGGCACCTCTAACCTAGGCTCTACTTCTCCCGTAGACCCTTAACCAGAGTGCCAAACTTGGAGGAAGATGTACGATCCTCAATCAACGAGGATCTATACATATCAGATGCCACCAGCACTGGGGCTTCTGAAGCTGGAGATGAGTATGATGTAAGTGACTCTGAGTAACCATCATGGCACACAATCTAAGCATTCTGCAGTGGAATATCTCCTTTCTCCAGTAAATAGTGTGAGCAAAGAGCATTGACGTCGTCATGCTCCAGAAGATCTGTGCGCTTCTCAGGCTATCACGTCTTCGCCACTCCTAACCTGGATGGCGCTAGAGGCCTGATGACACTGGTAAAAGAAGCAATCCCGTGCTCCTTAATAGCCAACCCGCCGCACTATGGAGATGGCGTTGAATCTCTTGCTGTTGAGATACATCTGCCTGGGGGTCCTCTAAAAATATACAATGTATATAGTAAACCACTGTGTGAGTGCTTAGATTTATACCAGGTCTGTGCTACTGCAGCACAAGACCGAGTGATCATAGGGGGAGACTTCAATGTACACATAGCCATGCTGAATCCCCGCAAAAGGCCGAACGCGGCAGGCATTCATATAGCAGAGGTGCTTGACACATTCCCAGAGATTGTTCTTCTCAACACCCAAGAACCAACGCATGTGGTAGACCTTACCTTTGCCACTGCAACAATGGTAGTGAGAATTCGGTGGAGTATCGATGATACGGTTACAAGTGATAACTATTTCATAGTCACCACCCTCATGGATGCAGGTCCAGCCCAAAGACCACATCACATTCCTAAATGGAAAACAGACAAGGCCAACTGGTTAGCCTACCAGAAAGGCTTGGCCCGCTGTCTGAGAGACAATGAACCCCACAATAGTGAATATGTGGACGTGCTAGAAGCAAGGCTAATCCAGGCCATAAATCAGGCCGCATCACAAACCATCCCAAAACTCGTCCATGGTCCAGAACTCACAGAGACGCCTGGTGCTATGATGACGAGATTAAAGAGGTCAACCACAGAGTCAACATGTGCAGAAAAAACTTCCGACGGCAAAGAACTCCCGACAATCTTGCCCTCCTGAGGGAAGCTGTTGCGGATACCAAGGAAACTGCCGAGTAAGGCAGACTTTTGGACACCAGATCAGCCTTACAGAGTTGTGGAAACGGGTCAGGCAAGCGACAAGCCGCCAAGCACCGAAATACACTCATCATGACCCACAGTCAGAAGCTCACTGACTGGTGCTTGAGTTCTCAGCTAGAACCAGCAACAACCTGCCTCCAGTGCTGAGGGATAAACAACAAAACTTAAATCCAGGTAGGCTTGCTCTTATCAGAGACAAGGCACTTGAACCCGATGACACGGATGCCTTGTTCTCTCTTGGGCAACTAAGAAAGTCGTACAAAACCAGCTCTGGATCAGCACCGGGATCTGATGGGATCTCCCAGGAGATCCATTTCGCATTTAGGTCTGGCAGGAGAGCTTGCATTCTTGCCGCCCTTCAACAAATCCTGGCAAACCGCCACGGTGCCCCAGAGCTGGAAACAAACAACAATAATTCCCATCCTTAAACCAAAGGAGCATGGCTAGTACCGTCCCATCTCTCTTCTTAGCTGCCTAGGAAAAACAGCAGAGATGGTACTCAACAGGCTCCGATGGAAAACGGGACCCCCTCAGGAACACCTGCACGGGTTCACAAGGGGTAAGAGCACAGCACACAGCATCTCAAACACTCCTAAGCACAATATGCACCTCACCCAGTGTGGTTGTCTTCCTAGACTTGGAGAAGGCTTTTGAACTGGCAAGCCCCCTTGCCATTCAGGACACCTTAATCCACAAAGGAGTCAAAGGCAGACTCTTGGCCTGGATAGCTGACTATTTTAAAAATAGATCAGCAAATGTCAGATTTCAAGGCCACCTCTCACAGCACATGCCACTTGAGAATGGAACACCTCAGGGTGGGGTTCTCAGTCCAGCCCTTTTCAACACCCTTATGTCCAACATACTCGACATTCACCTGCCAGAGGGATGCAAGATCATCTCTTATGCTGATGACCTGGCAATCATAGCCTCTGGCAACCACTGCCTAACTAGAGCTCAGCATTGCCTGAATCTAGTGTCTGAAGAGTGTTGTAGGACGGGTCTAAAAATATCGGCAGCAAATTCATAAGCTATGGCTCTGACAACTAATGTCAAAAACAAAAGACTCACTGTTCAGGGTATGGATCTGGAACGGGTGAAAGACTACTTATATCTTGGTGTATGGATAGGACACACTTTCAAAAAGGAGATCCAATACACCTGCTCAACCGAACCAAGAAAAGACTGTCAGTCATGATAGGAAGACACATAGGAGCAGGACACAAAGTACTAAGATCATTCTGTGTACATGCTGTCCAACCTATTATTGACTACGCTTCTGTCGCCCTCATTGCTTCCAGCACAACATTAAAAAAAAACTGGAAACAATACAAAATGAAGCTGCCAGGATCATTCTGGAAGTGCACAGATGGACAAAGGTCATCAACCTCCTCATGGAGGCTGATTTACCATCCCTGGACACCCGAATTGAACTAATGGCAGCGCAGTTCCTTTCCAAGGTCTTGCAGGCACCCAGAAGCTCATACTTAAGGCAAAGAGTACTCAGCCGCTTACAACTAGACTATCAGTTGTTTGTGGACAACTCTTGGCTCACACACGCAGCCAGAGTATTGATACTCTTTCAGCTAAAAGAATCACTGCTTGCCAAGGGCATGGACTCCCCTCACCCTGACTACAAAGAACCCCCGCCGTGGGCAAACGAAATGATCGAATTCTCAATCCTAAACCTTACAATGAGAAAAGATCAATATTCCAAAGCCTAAAGGCACAAACACAAAGGGTCATTGCTCAAATAATTCCCCCGGGTAGCATAACCTACTACACTGATGGATTTGTGGATCCCATAAACCACACTGCAGGCGCCGGCTTCGCAACAAGGGATACACAGCATCCATTAGGGTCACTGACAATGCCTCAACGCTCCAACCTGAAACGGTTGCAATCATGGAAGCCCTGACACACGCGTCCCTAAGGGTTGGACACGTGGTCATTCACACAGACTCTAGAGCAACCATTGACAGTTTACAGCATAATATGCCCCAAGACATCTACCTCCTGACATCTGTACTAACCATAACCCAAAGAATTCTCAGTCAGGGTAGAAGAATTATCATTAACTGGATCCCAAGCCACATTGGCATTCAAGGGAACGAGCTTGTTGACAAACTGGCCGAAAAGGGGGTGGGTATGCCCCCATCCTCCATGATCGTTAAAACCAGCCGAAGGAGACTAAGCCAAGGTACCAAAGCTGCAGCGTGTGCGGTCCTCCGCGGAGCACATAGAGAAAACATCACAAAATCGCTCGCTGCCAAGTGGTACTCTCAGATGCTTCAGGCTATGAGCCACTGGCCCTTCCTCCAAATACAAAAAGAGGCACCGAAGTCATACTACACAGACTAAGACTAGGTTACCCATGCGCTTGGCAAATTATTGATGACGAGATTGCCAGGTTATGCAAACACTGCGGCCAGTCTAACGCCACCCTGTTACATTACTTGCAGAATTGTGAACACAATTTCTAACACCCACCACTGCCGCCGGGCTGGTAAAAAGGGTTTGCCACATGCTTACTCCGTGGCAGCTGGATCGCTTGCTCGCAATTCAGCCACCACGATAAGCATACAGTTCAAAGAAAACACATGAATTAACTAGAAATAGTTAACACAGACCAGGTCACTCCAGAGAAAAGGCCCGGGCGAAGCATGACTTCACAAATCTAACTGAACTGACTGAACACACACACACACACACCTACACAGGCACACACGCCTACACACACCTACGCGCGCGCTGTAATCATTACAAAACTTAAACGGTTGTGCTGTAACAGCGCGGAGCCAGCCTAAAAAAAGGTGGGGGTCCAATGTAGTCTCAACGTCTACGCCCTTTTTCCTCGAGGAAACGCCCTTCTAAAAACTTAAGTGAAGCGCTCTTTTCTTTTACTAGTGTTTTATTTAACAGAAATTTGAATCAGCATAAGTTTTTCAGGTTATCATTTCCATTCGAAAATTTCCACTTTCAATACTAAGAGCTCTCAGTTTGTTTTAAATTCCATTGTCCAGAAATTAAGGAAATGTTTGAAAACATTTGTTACTAAAAGGCGGAAAGTTTCAAATCAAATGTAAAAACTTGTATCACTGAATGAGGGAATTCAAAAGAGGCGGGTCCGGACGCCTCCATCCCCCCGGGGCTCCGCCACTGATATACACTGTAGCACATTAACATGCTAACTATTCAATTTTTTTCTACTTCCCATTTCAGCTCAAATATCGAGCGAATTGCAGATTCCGAAACACGAATTGCAGCGGGACACCAACTATACCATATGTCTTCGACTCCTGTACCGAAGCGGTTATTCGGACTGGTCTACCACGACATACAGTATAGGAAAAGGTCTGTAAGGAAAGATGCGAAGGCATTTGCTTCTTTAAAAATAGATATTAATAAGTGAATGAATAGAATAAACAGTAATGACAAGTGAAAATGAAAGAAGCACTCCTCCCTCGTTATCACGTCGTGTTAAATTCGAGCATGGACCGTGCTTCGTATCTTAACGTGTTAAATTACTGCCCTCGATTTGATTCTAATAATCGCCATGTAACGCTTATTTCATCAATACTTTTATCTGTACGTTGATCAGTAACACATTCCAATAACAGAAACATAAACTGGCAAATTAAAACTTTACAGATTCCATACCGATTGGGATCATTGTTCTGCTGGCCAGTATCTCTGTG
>NW_020870299.1:760819-763319 GCF_003789085.1 Penaeus vannamei
GGCGTTTCTGTTTTTATCAACATATTCCCCGAGGACACTGCACAATGATTGTTTCCCACGATAGGTTAGGTTTCCGATATTGCGACAATGGAAAGATAGTACGTGCGCCTTGCTTTCGTGGGGAGAGAGAAATCTGTGTACATATTTTTTTCCGAAGCTTTTACTATCTGATTTAGATACAAGGAAGAGAGAGAGAGAGAGAGAGAGAGAGAGAGAGAGAGAGAGAGAGAGAGAGAGAGAGAGAGAGAGAGAGAGAGAGAGAGAGAGAGAGAGAGAGAGAGAGAGAGAAAACAATTCACATGAAACAAACGGATCGAGTTATCACATGAACAATGTAACTGAAATTCGATAAGAAATACAGGCCACAGATAACCTTGGGAGTACGCATTCAAAGAAGAAAAGAAAAGAAAAAATCACAGTAAATGAGGAACATCGAGTGAGTGAAAAACTCTGCCATGAGGTCCCTATGTCATACCAACTTCGAAGTAGGCCTCCTCGTCTTGTCGGCCCTCCGCGCTCTCTCCCTCGACACGCCATGCACAGAAGGAAAGACGTCATGCGATTCCACTGCCATGAACGCCCTCTCTAAGGCGAGCAACGCTGCTCAGTCTCCTGTGCTCAGCAGAGACATGAGCAGATCAACTCAGCGTCCCTGGGTCATCAGGAGCTCCACTACAGCCCGCACGACCTACGAATGTTACGAAGGATACCTTGGTATAAGTAAGTAGACTACTGTTAGTGTCACCACCATTATCATTAAGATTCTTACATTTAACACTTAATCATGTTTTACCGTCATACCATTCTCATCATCTCTGTTTATGCTACCATTACCATCGCTGTAGCTTTGTTCAGATATACCTATCCTACTGTGCCATGCCTTCAGCGATTCTCCCGCCTGGCGAGCTCACGGCCGAAGTCGGGAAACCGTACAACGTGGCCTGTCTCATAGATCCGAAACTGGGTCTGCAGGCTGAGGACGTGGATTTTACGTGCGACGGCTCACCTATCCCGGAGGTAATGTGTAGGGTCGTAAGGGCCTTATGAATTATGTAAATAAGATATAAATGCAATAACCATTTCGGGGGAGTCATGTGTGGGGATGCAATATACCTGTTCCTGGAGGCAATGTACAGGGACATAAGGGCTTGTGAACAGTATAAAATCTAGGCGTGTGATATACCTGTTCTGTAGTTAATGAGTTGTATGGAGACACTGGGATTGTAAGTAAGGAATGAAACTGTGATGTAAATGTAGATGTACATAATTAGTTAACGGGGTTTCAATCATATATATCAGGATATTTGTTGTGGTCGCTATCTATTATTGTTTTTCTTTATGGCGCATGAAATGTAGTAATGATATAAACAAAGATAGTGTATCGCCCCTTTGTTAACATCTATAGTTTTACATGTTGTACTTTGTTAGCACTAGTTTAGTAATGCTGTATGTGCATTTATTCATGGCCAAAATGTAGTTTAATAGCAATATGCTTATTTCTGCTATTTCTGTAAAGTGAGACGTGATTTTTGCTTTTTTTCGCAATATCTGTATACCACAGGGTAATATTATCTTTTTTAATCTGTGCATTTGTCAAACTATTCGTATTACTATGATTATATTTTTTTTCTCAAAAGTGCTTTGTGAAAATCCCATGTGGTTGATTGCTATACCGATAATTTCGCTCGGTAATTTTCTATATTACCTTTGCCACACCGATATCGACGATTTTGGTATCGTTGGATTCCTCTCACTGTCCACATTCCAAATATGTAGGTTTCATTGCGCGGAAGCCCCCCGTTAGGGGCAAACTTGGGCACTATATCGGGGGCGACGATGTCGGAGCGGCGGTCGGAGCAGCGGACGTAATATAGTAATTTTGACGATTTTGGTATCGTTGGATTCCTCTCACTCTGTACAATCCAAATATGTAGGTTTTATTGCTCGAAAACCCCTTGTTAGCGGCAAACCTGGGCACTATATCGGGGGCGACGATGTCGGAGCGGCGGACGTAATATAGAAAATTACCCTAATAATATAACCCACAGTGAAAATATCTATGGTTATTCACATGACTTTCCATTGCATTTCCACCACATATTCACGGCAGGATAGAGCGCACACGAACTAGATGCGGAATCGATAACCTACAATAACCTAGGATTTTTAAGGTACTAACCTGATTGATAAATGCCGCCGATAGTAGAGAGGGTACTCCATTCACGCAGAAATTGGAGGCGGGGTGCGTCCGGCAGGAGGTCCTAGGCCGGAGGATACAGCGACGCTGCAGCATACAGGAAGTAGTGGCGGAAGCACATTTCAAGCATCTCATCCTGGCTTGTTGCTACCTCGCGCAGAAAATCTATCTCGGAGTAGGAGCACCCTTCACACACTGTCATCGCGGCGGCCATGGCGAAGTACTGAATGCGACGGTTATTTCGGTTAGGATTTCGAAAATCGTGGTTCCAGGGGACGGGAAACTCGACCTTGAGGCCATCGG
>NW_020870299.1:795041-802541 GCF_003789085.1 Penaeus vannamei
GCTTTCAGACAGTTTTTTTTAGGATTTCAAAATACGTGTCAGCATTCAGCATTTTATTCGTTAATCCAACAGCATAGAAATAGGAGATACAAAAGAATCACTAGGCACCAATCATACTTAAAGATAAGATAATAAAATAGATAATAAACTATATATACTTCCTGCATCCTAACGTAGAAGCAGGGTGCATCTGGGACAGCCAACGAGCCAGCAAAATGTCATTTCTGTTCATTTCCTTGTGTCCGAAACTATGTTAGAGTTGTTCTCATTGTCTGATTTGTTACGTGTAAGGCTATGAGTTTATGATTATTAAGGAGATGAGGAAAAAGAAAAATGAAGAAAAAAAGATTTATGGAAATAATAAATAAAAATAACCTTTATGGAAATTCTGAAGATCCCTCTAAAACCACGTTTTATTATGTTCTTAATTTACTTTACTTTTTCCAATGTGATTCTAAAAATAAAAATCAATATAATTTACTACGCAGTCTTTCTCGAAATCCTGAAGATATCAGGAAATGATAAAAAGCTGTTTATATACAGCTGCCGAACACGATAAACAAAGGAGGACAAACAAATGGTTGATTTAACAAGAAAAATCCTTATCACCGCTGAGGAGAGAGGGGGCGTTGGTCGAGGCCCTGATGCAACCTTCGGAGAAACGCGTCGCCGCAACGTTTCCCGCTACGTTGAAACCAATATCACATCGTTATCTTGGGGCGCTCTGATAAGTCGTATTTGTTATCGTATGACGTCATATCCTTCGTAGACTCAAGCCGGGGTTCCACTGGCCTTGGCCCCGAGGCATCCCCGACCGCCCAGCCTCACGCTGTGCTTATATTACGGTTACACTCTCGAGGATTTGGCGTCCGGGATGGCTTCAAAGGGTTATTAATGATATTATGATTGCATAATAGTACTTAACAAACTCCTGGGATGATCATAGGTTATAGATCATCTCTAGTAGGATAAAAAAAAATGCATGATATGGGCAAAGAAATTTCTGGATCCGGCTCGCTTATTTCCCCAGAGAGCGCCCCTCGGTCTGGCCAAGATGATAATCCCGGACTGAAGCCAGTACCCAGTGTCAGTTAAGGCAAGTAGAACCACGATTTGTCTGTTTCATTTACTTCATGATGTGCGTCATGATTGAAAAAAGAAAAAAATTGATTCAAAATGTTACTCATTATGTAACGAGTAAAAGCTATCAATCTCATAAGGAACATTACTTGCAAAATCGTGCTTTAAGTTCCACAACCGAAAGCGATATACCTAGCATCAATAGAGCAGGGCTACCAACACTAGCTAAACACACACACACACGCAAACTATTTTTTCCCTTCTTGCTATACTTCCCGACGTAGAGCTTAAACACTGTGATATACTCTCACTAAACGAGGATTATTAATATCAAAAGTAATTATAGTAATTCTTAAAGTATTCAGAAATATAATAAGCATTATTGATATGGTGGTATTGATTACAAATAAAAGGAATAACTGTAAGAAAAATAATTATAACCTTTGTTACAAATATACATAACCCTATCATTTCTATTATAACATATTAAATTTTCTTGATAGTATAATATAGCCTATCATAACAAAGTATTCTTGTCATACAGAAATTATTATAACTAATTAATCACACGAATATGATTAACAACAATAAGAATAATGATGTGGATCACGAATTATGTTTGTCACGAAGCAGTGATAAATGATGAATGAATATTATGGTAATAACAACAACAGCAGCAGCAACAACACAACAACAACAACAATAACAACAGTAATAATAACATGAATAATGATAACAAAAAAGATAATAATAATGGTTATAACAGCAAAAATGTTAATAATAATCATAATGATGATAATAATAACAATAATAATAATAGTAATGATAATGATCATATTGATAGTAATAAAAATGATAACTGATAATAATGATAATGATGATACTAAAGATAATAATAATGATAGTAATAATAATGATAATGATGATAATGATAATGATAATAATGATAGTAATAATAAAGATAATAATCATAGTAATGATGTAAGGTAACAGTAACGCAGTACTGCTACTTCTCGTATAATACCGGGACAATTCCAGGTCAGTGTCCCTCGGAGATCTGTTCTGCACCTTCCTTTTGCCTTAAATCCCCAGATGCGAGCACCACCTGCCCCCCCCCCCCTTTGGCAGCGGCCAAAGCGGATGAGCGGGGGAGTCCACGTCACGGCACTCGCATACGTGAGAAAACAAGTTCATTTAATACTAGGTAAAATATATATAATGAATTCTCTTGTACATCTGCTGAAGTATTTCAGTAAATCATCAGTAGTTCATAGCCAGCACTATTTTACACTGACCTTTTCATCACAAATTAGCCAGGGGGAAATCATGAACAATTCGCTGATTGCTTGCTTGTTTACTTTCGTCTTAGATCCTATTTTACATGTTTACCATACTTGCACCAGTCACTAAAGCTTCAAATAAATAATTGGTGATTTCCATGTAAAATACATAATATTGACCGTGACCTTACATGTTAAAGCAGCGGGGGGTCCGAGCAGGAAGGAGGCGAGAGCAGATCTCCCGGTAATGGTACTACCAAAAAAGTACCCGAGGGGGTATCAGCGCCCTCTACAGGGGTATTGTCTACCCTCTCGTGGAGACTCGTGAGTGGCTGCAGTCACGGATCATGACGTCACTAATGACGGCATGACAAGCCACTAGTATGACGTCACTAGCAGACGCCATACAATTACTTGAACGTATCTATAAATAAGTGTATATTCGTGACACTATCCTCCTGGTAGATAGTGTCCTCACATGACTTACTGGGCATATAAGAGGCAATAAACATAGCATGTACGTAGCTAAGCCCACGTACGTTTGCTTACAATAATTACGGGCGGTACCCCGCATTTCCACCACGAAGGATAAATACACATGATAAAAATAGGGTATATACAAGGAAAATAAAACAATGTTGACAGTAGTTCTCGGTGCCCATTTTCCAATGCGTTCATTGAATCCGACTTGTACCATGGACTCCGTCCTACCAAAGAGGGGGGGACCGTGGTAGGACAAGGAGTAGGCGAATAGTCCCACTACAACAATAATGATAATGATGGTGATGATGATAGTAACAATAGTAACAATGATAATAATAATAATAATAACAAAAATAATGATAATGATAATCATGATAGTAATGAGACTAATAATGATGATAATGATAATATCAATGATGATTAATTTATGACTGCCAATACTATTACGGCAACAACATTAACATATGAACAGTTATAACAAAATAGTTAACAGAAAAGATACAAATAATACTAATGATGGCAACAATAGCAGCTGATGTTATCAGTAACATTATGTTTGGTCTTTTTCTTACCACCCGGTTAACTGCACAGACGTGGATAAGCTTTAATGCATCTGATATATGGTTATAATTACATTGTCTCATTGCACATTTAGGATCTAACATGAGTATATGTTTCAATACAGATAAAAAGAAAAAAATTATAACACAATGCCCTATGCTACTATGACCCCCCCCCCCCAGGTGACATGTTTATCATCGACAGTTTATTTATTACAGGTGACATTAGTTTCCGTTCTATGAAGGTTAGTCAAATTGGATTATTGGCCCCCGTAGAGTATTTTGGTGTTGCTGATAAGTGATCTACCCTTTTATATAAAAACACAGATTTAATGATCAAAACAGCAAATGGAGCCAAGTTTGAATAATGATGGAAATATCCATACTTATACTAAAACTAATATTATTTTTACTATTAGGAAAACAGTAACAATTAACATTAACAATGATAATTATGATAACAATATGAGTCATTATTTTGGTAAAATTGCTAGTAAGGATGTTTAATATGCAAATCAACTGCACATTCCATAGCATTTTCTCTTCGACCCGATGCAGTTTATCAACACAATCCCAACAAAACGATTTTCCGAAAAGCCCCCAACATTCTGTTTGAATATCTACCAGCAATAAAAAGGAGAAAGGGCATTTGTCCGCCATTTTCTTGCCTTTCTAGTTGACAAAAGAAGTACAATACATCCATACATCAGCTGTTTCTATGCACTGTACATAAAAGGATCAAGGCGATACTCGCACAGCAAAAGGATACAAATCATTGCACACTACCTACACTGTGCGAGGTACCTGATTGTCCACCACACACCTATTTTTCGTTAGCCATGTGTCATTCAGCATAATTTGCAGTCTAAGTCTTTTGTTTATCAATTTCTTTATTTCTTTTTTCTTCCTTAACCATGCGATTCATCAGTTTTGAACTTATTGTACATCATTAGAGCTACAATTTGCACGCTATATATCATTGGCTTAAGAGAGGTTCCCGATCCATGACGTTTTCCATTTTTCACCTTAGTATTCTTCATTCTTCCCAGAATATATGTGATCTGTTCTTACGTACCCAGAGGTCGCTGCTGAGCCTACGTTCACGTCAAGAGATGAACGTGAGGAGTTCTCAGGCGCAGTGACTTCTGTTAACACGCGATGCACTGTCATCACAGGTACGTTCATGGGGATGTCAGGCGGCGGCTTGTTGCAAAGGGCGTTCAGTTCGCTTTCCAGAATGGGAGATGCTTCACTGGCGCCACATGGGACGGGAGGGGAAAGTCCCTTTTTTGTCTCTGTCATTTCTGTTTCTTCCATGTGTTCATTACTATTTGGTAATTGGTTTAGTGAATTTCGTCGATTTGAAAATCTTACGAAAGGAAAATCTACAGTCACATATCCCGCTGAAGGCATTGCAGACTGAACTTCGCCTGAAGTTTTATTTTTCTGATCAGATGATATTTTTGATCTGCCGTCAACCCTTGAGACATAATGATGAATGCCTGATGCTTCTTCACACTTTTCTTTGTTACTCGAGGAAGACTCTGAGTTGGCACCACTCTGGTATGTATCGCCCCGTGTGTCTTTCGCTGAAATAGGGAAGTCTATCATCACATACCCTCTAGTCTCTGCCTTGGATTCTGTTTTGCTTGCGACTGGCCCTTTCGGTGCCTTGGGCACGGCGCCTGTCTCCTTTTGATGTATCTCCTTAGGGGAGGCTTGTGTGCCAAAGCCAGCTGGCGGAGAAGCTTGGGCTGCGGAAGATATTCCTTGTATTTTCTGCCCCATGTCGCCTCTCAGATTACTGGAGGTTTGTGTTCCAAAAAGATTTGATGGTAAGAGAACATAACCTTCCGAATATGTGTCATGTTTATTCCTGTCCTCGCTCTTTATCACTTCACGAGGAGGCTGCATTCCAAATCCTGTAGAAAATGATTCCTCTGTATCCTTGTCCACCTCCCCTCTTATGCCGTCGGAGCTTTGCATTCCAGAATCTGTTGGCGGGAAAACTGCATGACCTGGAAAGGATTTCTCGTGTTCCCTTATATTCTTGAATTCTTCTGGACTTCTGTAAACACTCGAATACGGAGCTCTGATTTCATTTGTCGAGATTGATGGAGCAGGCAACTTGTCATTGTTAAAGGTTGAGTACTGGGGTAAGATGGCTACATATCCTGGCGACGGCTGAGCTGCGGAAGATATCCCTTCATTTCCAAAGTCCTCTGGAAAAGCCATATAACCTGTAGAAGATATTCTTTTACCTTTCCTGCCTCCATTCTCTGCCAGATTACTAGATGTTTGTGTTCCATAATCTGCTGATGGAGAAGCTACATGACCTGCAGGAGATTTTTCGTGTGCCTTCTCGTTCACGAATTCTTCTGGACGTCTGTAAACCCTTGAATAAGGAGTTCCGACTGCATTCGTTAAGGCAGACGGAATGGCTGAAGTGTCGCTGTGTAATTCAGAGAACGAAGACAGGATGGCTGTATATCCCGGCGATGGCTTAGCTTCCCAGGGGGCGATTGCAGGATCAGATAGGCCAATAGTACTTGAATCAGGTTTTGAAACGATTCCATAACCCTCATCACCATTCCTAGTTTTGTCTCCAGTGACGTCAGTAGGGAATGCCGGCCTGACGTCACCAGCCTGAGGAGGGTCTTCTTTGTCGGCCTTGCTCTGGGCAAGACCTCGACCTCCAGAGAAGGGACCTTGGAGGTACTCCTTTTCGAGGCGCAATCTGTGGTGTAAAAACAGAATTAGCATTGATCACAAATAAAGGTGCTTATATCGTAATTCGATCTATTATATCTGTACATAGAAAATATGGGACTTACATCTGATCTGCCAACGGCTCTCTGAACTGAACGTTGTCATAAATGGAGTCATGATTGTTCAACATGGTCGTGGTGAATGAATTTCTACTTCGGATATCGGAAATGTTATCCTGAGGAGAAAAAGAAAAACATCTGGATTGTGACACTCAATATGCACACACATATCCACTTACCCAATGTACATACATACGTACAGTCAGAAAAAATAGAATCGTTAGTCTTTACACAAATCAAATCGACTGAGTGTTGTGGAATAATGTAAGCCTATGAAGGTAGGGTTTGCGATACAGTAACATTATCATACATGTGCTGGAATCAATAAAAATTGGTAAAAGTGGTTTGATTATCTATATGCAAAATAAAATGAAGTATGACATCACATGCACAGTCCAAGTGAAAGAAGACACAAATGCATAAATAGTGCAATTGAGAACCAAGAAACGGCGCTGACAGAGGAAACGTTTTTCTTGTTTATATTTCCTACAGATGTTTAGAGCAAAGGAAGAGATGGATACATGTTGCAATTCAAGAGAACAGTGTTGTATGAATACTATCTGATTTATATATTTACATAAATGTCTACACAAATATTTGTCCTAGTTTGGATTTAAGCGAAAATAAGGGCTATATCAAAGGATTTAAGTCTTTCCTAGTCTACATTTTCTCTGATTTCATGCTTACCGCTCCTGGGATTTGAGAGGCAAGTCGAATTCAGTTTTCAGGAAACATTTCCATTTTTTCACAGTGCCTATCACAAAACCGTTTTCATTTGGAAAAGTCAAAATCTACTATTTACCATTTCGTCTTTTTCTGATTTATCAGATGTTGCTGTATGACAAATGAGCGGTCATCTTTTCAGTTGTTATTTTCCGTGTTTAGTTCTGTGCAACCCTCTCGGACGTATAATGAAGTTCAACTGTTAGAAAATGTCTGTATAATGATATACTATACTCCTATATTATAATCCTTTCATATTCGAGTGTGCTGGTTAAAAGGAAAACAATTCAGCTTCTTAATTTCAATAATTTGCATTCCCTCCTTCCACTGAGGAGCCGCCAAACACCGCGGGGCAATCTCCCCACTGCTTGCTCTGCCGCGATGGAGAGACGATGTCGTTTCCCAAGCTGCGAGGCGCCTCCATCGTGTACCATTCACAATCCGTATGAATTTAGAAGCATTCATGTGAAGCGCTTGCCAAACCTTCTGAAGCATTTATATCCAAATTTAAAGCTTTACAAACACTTGTCCGGTTTATGTAAACCA
>NW_020870299.1:805041-807541 GCF_003789085.1 Penaeus vannamei
CGAAGGGCAGCGGGGAGGACCAGCCCGAGAGGCCGTCTCGGTACCTGAGTCTGAGGTTCGCCGTGTACGCCGAGCCCTCGCGAAGTCCCTCGAGCACCACGACGCCCGAAAACACGTCGCTCTCGATCTTCCTGGGGATTCCTTCGCGAGGCAAGAAGGCCAAAAAGGGTGAGATTAAGAGAGGCAGAGAGGGGAAGGGCGGGCAGCTGTATGTCTCAGCTTGGGACTGAGATGCAAAATGGGGAAAGCGCGATGCTCCTGAATTGCTTTCTAATACTGACTTTGCTTTCGAACTGCTTCAGTCTCTTACTGTACTCAAGTCGTGATCATTCCTACCGTTGCCTGCCTCAACGCAGCTGTCGCGGCCTTCGCACCAGATCGCCTGCACCTCCTCGATCACTCCCCTCGAGCCGCGCAGTCCGCCCTCCAGCGCAGACTCACGCTGTTCGTCGTGCTGTCGCTGACGAGAGCGGGTCAAGGGCGTTAGTTCATCTCTCTTTGCTCACACGTTACTATGTAAGTGTGCAGGTTAGGTGAATATACTGCTATCTCTACGCACATGGAAATCAGAAGAGAAGAATAAATTGCAGCAATAAAAGTGCGAGCGAGATGCATCTCAGAGAAGGTATCTGAAATGGGCCTGCTGCTGTGTTGCTGACATGATAACGTGCACCAAAAGGCATGCAGTGACTAATAAAGAATTACAAGAGGAGTTTAAAGTAAAACTGGAAATTTAGATATAACCTTTTGTGTTTGTGTGACAATTATTCGTCAGACAACTAGTTTTAATGAGTTGACTGTCGATATAAATGTTGTTAAACCTATGTATATGCAGAATACTTCAAAGCGCATAGTAACAACATCACATAAACAGCATTTAGTGCTCACTAGTTCGTGATGATTTCGGGCGCAGAATGCTGGGTGTTATACTGCTGGGGATGGATGCAGCTGTCCCACGCCATGCCGCTGGAGTCCTCGGCGAAGGTCTCTGCTGACAGAGCGAAGCGGACCTCGTCAGGAGTCACGGAGTCAGTCACGTTCAACTCCTCCAGGGTGAGGTTCACCGCTGATACTGATCCCAAGTTCTTCCAGTACAAGTTGGTCTGAGGAACACAGGAAATTTTCACATGAAAAATGTATCCCACTTCACAACCTTCACATTATTTACGTTATGTTTTGTTATTATTTATATTAATTGGATTTCACGAAATATTAGACTAAACCTTTAACGGGATTTTTTGTTAAAATATACTATAGTAACACCATGAAACCAAATTGTAGAATTTTTTGTGGAAAAACCGCGAAGCACAAAGACAACAGTCATATTAAGATCTGAAAGAAGAATAAAACGGCACACTGTCACGAAGAATGGAAGGAGCAGACAGAAAGGCGGATCTAGTTACTTGGAAAGCGCCTTGGAGATACACCGACCGAACAAGATCTAGACACGGCGACTTAGCAGAGTTCTTACCGAGCAGGGCGAGTGGAAAGACAGGCCGTCGGTGCAGACGTAGGCCGTGTAGGTGAGGTTCTCCTTCGCCGGCCACCTGAGGAGCGGGGTCGGTCAGGTGAGTCATAGAATGAGGAATGTTCGTGCGCTGTGCTAGGAGTGTCGGATGTACAAGTGGGGCAAAGAAATAGAAAAATATTCAGTAGATACGATGGAGTAAAAACCGATATATAGCTTTGATTACCTCTGCCACGGAGGTTATGTTTTTGATAGTGTTGGTTAGTTTGTTTGTTCGTTGGTTAGCAGGATAACTCAAAAAGTTATGAATAGATTTATGTATTTTTGTTACCAGGGGCGTGTCTTGGCCCAACGTCGATGTTATTAAATTTTGGTGGCGATCCGGCCCAGGATCCTGTGCCGGATGACTCAAAAACTTATTGAGAGATCCTTCGTGTGAATACTTCTATTGCTTCTAATTATTAATGGAGACAAGTAGAGTTCAAGAAAACGGCCTTTGCAAAGAGATGAAGGCAGAAGCAACGCTCGTGTGACAAGGTCAAAGGATCTGAGAGAAAGAATACATTCTCAATATCTGAAGGACAGTTTCACTTCTGAATCGCCACGATAATGTCATGACACCAGACAGACGCCCCGCCCTCCGCGCTACCTGAGTTCGTAGCGGCGAGTCCCCGCGTGGTAGACGACGGCCGGCAGGAGCGGCGCGGGCGGCGGTGCGGCGGGGACGCGCACCGCCGCCGTCTGGAGGCCGACGCCGGCGCGGTTCGCGGCGACGATTTCCATTCTGAAGGAGGAAGAGCAACTTGTAGGGGCCAGAGTGTAAAAAGATACTGTGGAACGAAAGAGGAAGGCCAGGCGGAAGGAGAATATACAGGAAAACACACACTGTAACCAAGCTGTATCTTATTACTGAAATATGTATGCTAATACTAATCTATGTATCTTTTATATTCTGCATGATCTGCAAAATCTTATATATCACATCTGTATCTTCAGACAGACACATACACATACACATCCACCCACCCACAC